>CAXAOA010000331.1:0-36374 GCA_963970395.1 Ephialtes manifestator
ATGTAAAGTACCTAGCTCGAGCAAACGGTAAAGAGGGTAACGATGTATATTCGGTGGCTTCTATGCTGCTAGTAGAATTCTTGTCGTCACGCGCCGTTGGCTCAGTCGTTCCACCTTCTGTCCTCGATCGACTCTAAGGGGAAGCGGAATCGGGAATGAAAGGCTAAGGGAGGGTACGCGTTATCATCTTATAATGCGAACCGTAACAACGAATATATCGGACTACGACGACAACGACGAGGACGAAGACGATGTAGAAAAGGGGAAATAAGAGGAGATCTGAGCCAGAGGTTAGAGGTTCTCCTGCCTTATCTCTTTTCGCTCCATACTCGACCTCCTTACTGTCACTACTTTATTATTATTATCTATATGTCTTGTAACAAAGCAAACCGTTACAACCTCTGCCCTGTAGACTGTCTTGAAGGCCATCACACACCATAAACATTTTATTTTGATTATTCCTGTACATGTTTTATTGAATTTAGTTTAGATTAAGATGTTATATAGAATTCACACTTTATTATCTCCCCCCCTCCCCTTTACCGCTGGTATTAGTGAGTAGTATTTGCGATAGTTAAGGAGGATTGGTGACGACTACGCTAGTAGAATACAAGTCTGTTTTATCAACCAATATTACAATGGTATAAACATGTCAATAATCATTATTTTTTTCGAGCTTAATTTTTAAGGACTAATTATTGATGGCCATGTGTTTTTAAACATTTCATAAATATGCATACAATGCGGTACTTGATGCTCGTTGTAAGCCATGTTTTTGATGTTTGGCATCGCCGCATTCTCCATATTTGTCATCTGATGCATGTGCTGAGTAGTACCGAGTTCGTATTGTTTCTAGCCGGTAAAGAAGTTAAAATAAGGTGAAATAGAAAGGGATCACAATAGTGATCATAATTTAACAGAAGCTCCATTGAGAGATAAGTGAAAACAAAACGTTTGTATGGCGAAAAAAAGAACCGTGTCGAGGTTGTACCTCCTCTACCGGCTTTTCCAAGTGATGGTCGCCGTATCGTCGAAAATTCGCAGTCCATCCCGGATTCCATCCTCGATTCCATTCTGGACTCCATCCTAGACGATCCGGGTGTCCACCTTGGGCACCCTGGTGTCCAGACGATCAATGTTGGACCACTTTTATTACGTCAACGGAGAGCAAGCCTCCCGTGTGTAGTCGAACTCAAAACAGCTTTCCAGTCTTATATACGCTCAGGCTTCAATTCACTTGCGAGAAACGCTTCGACCGCTCGCCATCTAGCGGAGCATTGTGTATCGGTGTTTCGCATGATGCCACTAGATGGCAAACGGACGCACCGTTTCTCGCAAGTGACTTGAAGCCTGAGCGTATATAAGACTAGAAAGCTGTCCTGAGTTTGACTACACACGAGGGGTCTACCCCCCGTTAACGTAGTAAGAGTGGTCCAAAATGGATCGCCTGGACACCAAGGTGCCCAAGGTGGGCGCGGTCTAGTCCTGGTGTCAACCTCCTGGTGGACACCCGGATCGTCCAGGATGGAGTCCAGGATGGAGTCCAGGATGGATTCCAGGATGGATTCTTCCGTCGGACAGCTGAGATTCCATGGACCGTCCAGGATGGAGTGCGGGATGGACGGCGAGACCATCCAGGCGAGAATCCAAAATGGGCACCAGGATGGATACTGCCGTCGGACAGCCGAGATTCGCGGACTGTCCAGGATGGAGTTCAGGATGGACTGTAAGACAGTCTGGGGGAGAATCCATAATGGACACCAGGATCGATTCTCCCATTGGACAGCCGAGATTCATGGGTCGTCCAGGATGGAGTTCAGGATGGACTGTAAAATAGTCCAGGTGAGAATCCAGAACAGACACCAGGACGGATTCTCCCACTGGACAGCCGAGATTCACGGGTCGTCCAGGATGGAGTTCGGGATGGACTGTAAGACAGTCCAGGTGAGAATTCATTATGGACACCAGGATGGATTCCTCCATAGGACAGCCGAGATTCACGGGTCGTCCAGGATGGAGTCCGGGATGGACTGTAAGACAGTCCAGGTGAGAATCCATAATGGACACCAGGATGGATTCTGCCATAGGACAGCCGAGATTCACGGGTCGTCCAGGATGGAGTCCGGGATGGACTGTAAGACAGTCCAGGTGAGAATCCATAATGGACACCAGGATGGATTCTGCCGGAGGACAGCCGAGATTCACGGGTCGTCCAGGATGGTGTCCGCCGACTCCGGGATCCGATTAAAAGCCGGAGTCGGCGGACACCATCCTGGACTCTATCCTGTACTCCATCCTGGACTGCCAAGATTCCATTCGGGACTCCATCCTGGACTGCCAACATTCCATCCTGGACTCCATCCTGGACTCCATCCGAGACGCCATCCTGGACTACTTTTTTCTGCGCGGGTAGTATATCTCTCATACTATGAAAATGAAAATGAAAATAGAATTCCCGAATAACCTAGAATTCCTAGATTACCAAGAACTCCCAGATTACCCAGATTATCCAGAATCCCTATATTGCCCAAAATTCACGGATTACCCAGAATTCTCGGATTACCCAGAATTCTCGAATTACCCAAAATTCTCGAATTACCCAGGATTTTCGAATTATCCAGAATTCTTGGATTACCCAGAATTCTCGAATTACTCAGAATTCTCGAATTACTCAGAATGTTTTCTCATCCACTTTTCTAAACGAATATATCTCAAAAACTTTTCTAAGCGATGCTTTAGATATTTTTCAATATACTAACATGAAAATATGAAGAAAAAAAAAGAATTGTATGTTTAATTATATTTAAAAAAAAATTAATTGTAAAAAGTTGTAATTCCTATACGAGGAAGCAAAAATATATTATTTAAACGAAAATGGAAATTCTGCCACCCCCTTCCTATGAGGGATGTTTCTTTATTGAGCGATAAATTAATCTATGTATCTAATCTTAGTCTCCTTAAAAAATCTACTCACAAAATGGTAGTCCAAATAAGTATTTTAACGTGCTCAGAATAATAATGATTTTTAACTTGGCGTCGAGTCGCTGCCGCGACTCTTGAAATGGAATGCTTATAATTGAGATCTGACAACGGTAAGCGAACTTGTGCCCCATGTGCCGACTAGATCGAGACGAACGAGGCTAAGCAAAGTACGTGTTCGGCATAAATTTACATGATGGTCCTATACGCACAGTCCCTTAGTTGCTTTACACCCAGCCATGCATCTCCCGTTCCTCCGCCTATTGCGCTCTCAGGCGCTTACCAAGCTTTATGGCGTCGTAGCTTCTGGCGCGCCCAGTGTATTGTACCTGCCGGTACCAACATGGTCAAATAGAGCAATGTACTACTGCGGTGGTACGCAGTGGTTTCGCTCGTTCAAAATTCGGAGCATTAGTTGAGCGTAGCTGTACGTACACCGTTTGTGTTGTGTTGCTATACTCGAGTTGTGTCGTGAATCTACTAATGGCGACCCAATGTAGTTATGGAACATTGAAACTTGTAAACTGCCCCACAATATAACCAATTCAATGCTAATTGGAATTCATTCCTCAATGATCGTTCTCATAAAAAGTAGAGACAAAATAACTATTTTTATCCTAACAATGTGATGCTTCATAATTTTATCAAGACGAAGAGTTAAAGACGAAAGGGTTTTTTTTTAATTAACTAAGCTCTCAAGATATAGCGACCTGAATATAGGATCTTAACCTAGATGTCGATTTTGTTTTGAGTTGCAATTCAGTGGAACTTCTCATAACTTACTCAATGCAGCGATATGTAAGCAAATGACGAACCAATCAGGCACACTCAATCAAAATGCTGAGACGTGTCCCTCCATTTACCAATTAAAGCTACGTGAAGGTAAGTTATGCCAGAGGTTCTAGTGTACTTTTTCTTCTTATATACTTCGAATCTAATAATAATGTCAAAACAGCTTTTCATGAAATTTAAATTGTCATTAAATCTAATAGATTGTCAAATTATTGCGTTAATTAACTATAATAATAACTTTCAGCTCAGTTTATAAAACCGTTTTTGAGATATAGAGGTTTTCGAATTTGGCAACACTGCTACATACCTATATAGCATTTTCATATACATTGCATATATATTGTATAAACATTTGCGGATATGCAATGTCCTATGTATATATGCATGGACCTGATATCACATCATATGTATATGAAATGTATCTGTAAAGGAGACACTTATTCATGTACATCGAACATACACTAGATATCCATAAGCATATACATATTATGTACACCGTATGTACACATATGTCCCGTGCTGAAATTTGGTCACGGCTGTATATTTGGTCCTGGGTCTAAAAAAAACGGAAAAATTAATTACAAAATAATTATCTGCATTAATTGAATTCGATTTATCTTGCACTTTTAGTTGGATATTCGGAGTTATTGCATTGATCGGTACATATTTATTGCTGAAAAAACATATGTAAATTTATTTGCTGTTGGTGGGAATCAAACCTGGATCCTCTGGGTGACTGTCGGGGCCTTAGCCCACTCGGCCATTGACATCTTAGAATATTTTTATTCTTATTGTCTATTTGAAGTATACTAAAAATAAAATCGCGTTAAGATTACATTTATTTAGAGAGTTGCGACCAAAATATATAAAATATTAACACAGTGGGGCGCTCATCTATCGATGTACTGATCCTTAAGGGACATGGAAAAATTCGACCGTGAGGCTGTCACCTATCCAAGTACTGACCTACGAGGCACTTAGAAAAACTTCTAATCGTTTTTTTTTTTTTTCAAATAAAGAAAAATTCGTCAGTTGTCGCGAAGAATTCAATGTTTTAAAAATCTTTGTGTAATACATCCTTAGGTAATTAATTCGTGGACGTTTGACTTTTTCCTATGTTCATGGATGCATATACATTAAATATGTTACGAATATGTCCGTTCCCGACGCTCAAATTCAAATTATCCAAGTACATAGAATGTGTGCTTGACATTCATGCGTGTATATTAGGGCTGTTCAAAAAAACATAATTTTCTTGTAATCGGCTGCTCCTGAAATCCTGTATTGATTATTACAAAAAAAATGTTTTCGCGAAAGCTGGCAGTTGTGCGATAATATTAAGTACTGCCGCATCAAGGCCAAAATTCATGAAAAGCGGTGATTTTTATAATTTTTTTTTTACGTGGTGAAGCGCTCATGGAGATTCTGGTTGCTTTCGATAGACTATGATATAGACTATAGAATTGTGTGAAGGCAGAAATATGTTCGATAATGTTTAGTACTGCCGCATCGACATTGAAGTTACCAAAATCAAAAAATTAAATCCTTTAAAACATTGAAATATTCGTCTGCTCATCGACTATTTCGTGCGATTTCAAATGAAAAAATGGCTCTTGAAACGGGAGTCATGTATGATCATAACCATGATGATGGTAAGCGATTTTCGAATTTTGGGAAACTGCGATATCGAAGGGGCATTAATAAATTTGATCATACAGGACTCCCGTTTCATGAGCCATTTTGTCATTTGAAAACGCGCGAAATAGTCGATGAGCAGATGAATATTTCAATGTTTTAAAGGATTTCATTTTTTATTTTGTTAACTTCAATGGCGATGCGGCAGTACTAAACATTACCGAACATGTTTCTGCCTTTACACAATTTCATAGTCTATCGAAAGCAACCATAATCTCCATGAGCGCTTCACCAAGTAAAAAAAAAATTTCTAGAAATCGCCGTTTTTAATGAATTTTGGCCTTGATGCGGCAATACTTACTATCATCGCACAACTCCCAGCTTTCGCGAAAACATTTCTTTTGTGATAATCAATACAGCATTTCAGGAGCAACCGATTATAACGAAATTATGTTTTTTTTTAACAGCCCTAGTGTATATACCTGCATGTATGTAGAATAAATATCCATAGAATCTTCAGGATACACTTTTCACATTAAGGACCTAAAATGGATATACATCGAATATCTGATGCTATATGGGTACACACAATTGTCTAGAAAATTTTTCTAAATCACTTTTCACAATATTTAAGACCATTGAGTATCCTGACATAAAAATTTCAACACCGAAAAATTTCACAAAAACTAAGCTTCAATTCACACAAAGCTAAGTTTCAATAAAAATCAGCGAATTCGATTTGTACGATCAAAAATGGGTTTCCTGAAGTATAAATTTTCTATACCCATTTATTAATAAGTTTTTAGATTTTCATTACACAATATTAATAGTATTTTTAATAATGTTAACTTGTAATTTTTTTGTACTGGAGATATACTGTAATTCTAAACTGTGAGGAAAAATCGTTGCATGAACTAAAAATTATTGTTAGTTAGCACTTTCCTCTCCTATCACTATTTTCCTGAATGCATTTAAGGATGAATGGTTGATAATACTAAAAAATCAAATAAACAATTAATCATAAGGAACAACTATAAATAACATAACGTTTAAAATGAGAGAAATATTGTTAAAGCCTTTTTTCAAATTCATTTTGTAGACAAATATAAATAAATCTGGAGAGGACGTCAAACAAAATGTACATTTTATAAACGAAAAATTCGTTCATTGCTGATGCCATACCTATTATCAGTTATAAAAAACGAATTTCTTGATTTTATAAATTGTATTTATATGTAGCTATATAATAAAAAAATAAAAATAGGTAGTAATAGTAGATATAACAAGTTTCATATTCAGTTTAAATCTTTATGGGACTGTTTGTTTATGGATTGTTCATAATTGGGCAGGACACTCAGAATGGTCCAAAACGTCGAGAAAAGTGATTTGTATGAAATGTCTATATGTGTGTGTGTGTGTGTATTAGGATTCTTACTAGCACAATAGCGTCCGCAATTTTCAAGATATCGGCCGGAAATTTGGTACACGAGTAAAGTATGACTAGACAAACGCTAAGGTCAATTTGGCGCAAATCCGTCAAGGGGTTAAAAAATGATGGTAATTAAATTTTTTTCTAAAATCACTTATCACGCTCTAACTTTCGCATTTTTCATAATATTGGGCTTCAATTTGGTGCACGAGTGGACTATTATATACTAATAATCTGTATCAAATTTTGTAAAAATTTAATGAACCATTAAAACCATATGGGATTTTTATTTTTCGAATTTTCTGTGAAATTAGTATTTTGCAAAGCTTCCCTATGAGGAAGCCAAAATTAATAAATAATCTTAGTCATAGACGTGGCTTTGTGAAAAATGAAAATTAATGAGGAAGCAATGGACAAAGTTCTACCTTGTAACTTTTTTTAATGTTAGAAAAGTCTATAATATTGTTTTTCGAGGGTATGTACAAATTAAAATAACGACAGAATACGAATTTCTACACCCATGTACGAATTCTGGTATACTGCCAGAGTTGCCAATACGGTGCAGTACTAAAACGGAATTGGCCGCCAAGTGTCGTTGGACAGTGTTGTCACAGTACTGATTAACAATTGGCACCATGCTGCGTCAGTACTTGTGGCCAGTACGTCCATGATAACATGGACGGCACTCAGCCGGGGTTCGTCCAAGTACTGGGCGTGGGCTTGAACGAAATTCGTCTTAACGTCGGCAAGCAAACTTTGCCAATACTAGCCTGGCATTCGACAGAATACTGGGGTAATGCTATCCCAACAGTTGTGCGTTGTACTGGCTGAAAATATTGCCGGAACACCGCCGAGAGCCGTCCGAGTGCTGGACCCGGACTAGGCCGAAACTCATCTTATTGTCGTCGAGCAAACTTTGCCAGTACCACCCTGACATACGACTGAGTACTGGAATAATACTGTTTCGACAGTTGTCCTTCGTACCGGCTGAATATATTTCCAGACCGCCGGCGAAAGTCGTCCAAGTACTGGGAGCGGACTTCGCCGAAACTTGTTTTTTTGTCGGCAAGCAAACTTTGCCAATACTAGCCTGGCATTCGACGGAGTACTGGGGTAATACTGTCCCAACAGTTGTGCGTTGTACTGGCTGAATATATTGCCGGAACACCGCCGAGAGCCGTCCGAGTGCTGGACCCGGACTAGGCCGAAACTCATCTTATTGTCGTCGAGAAAACTTTGCCAGCACCACCCTAACATACGACTGAGTACTGGAATAATACTGTTTCGACAGTTGTCCTTCGTACCGGCTGAATATATTTCCAGACCGCCGGCGAAAGTCGTCCAAGTACTGGAGCGGACTTCGCCGAAACTTGTTTTTTTGTCGGCAAGCAAACTTTGCCAATACTAGCCTGGCATTCGACGGAGTACTGGGGTAATACTGTCCCAACAGTTGTCCGTTGTACTGGCTGAATATATTGCCGGAACACCGCCGAGAGCCGTCCGAGTGCTGGATCCGGACTAGGCCGAAACTCATCTTATTGTCGTCGAGCAAACTTTGCTAGTACCACCCTGACATGCGACTGAGTACTGGAATAATACTGTTCCGACAGTTGTCCTTCGTACTGGCTGAATATATTTTCAGACCGCCGGCGAAAGTCGTCCAAGTACTGGGAGCGGACTTCGCCGAAACTTGTTTTTTTTGTCGGCAAGCAAACTTTGCCAATACTAGCCTCGCATTCGACGGAGTACTGGGGTAATACTGTCCCAACAGTTGTGCGTTGTACTGGCTGAATATATTGCCTGAACACCGCCGAGAGCCGTCCGAGTGCTGGACCCGGACTAGGCCGAAACTCATCTTATTGTCGGCGAGCAAACTTTGCCAGTACCACCCTGACATGCGACTGAGTACTGGAATAATACTGTTCCGACAGTTGTCCTTCGTACTGGCTGAATATATTTCCAGACCGCCGGCGAAAGTCGTCCAAGTACTGGGAGCGGACTTCGCCGAAACTTGTTTTTTTGTCGGCAAGCAAACTTTGCCAATACTAGCCTCGCATTCGACGGAGTACTGGGGTAATACTGTCTCAACAGTTGTGCGTTGTACTGGCTGAATATATTGCCGGAACACCGCCGAGAGCCGTCCGAGTGCTGGACCCGGACTAGGCCGAAACTCATCTTATTGTCGGCGAGCAAACTTTGCCAGTACCACCCTGACATGCGACTGAGTACTGAAATAATACTGTTCCGACAGTTGTCCTTCGTACTGGCTGAATATATTTCCAGACCACCGGCGAAAGTCGTCCAAGTACTGGGAGCCCACTTCGCCGAAACTCGTCTTTTTGTCGGCAAGCAAATTTTGCCAATACTAACCTGGCATTCGACTGAGTACTGGGGTAATACTGTCCCAACAGGTGTGCGTTGTACTGGTTGAATATATTGCCGGAACACCGCCGAGAGCCGTCCGAGTGCTGGGCCCGGACTAGGCCGAAACTTATTTTATTGTTATAGAGCAAACTTTGCTAGTATCAGCCTGACATACAACTAAGTACTGGCATTATACTGCACCGAAATTTATGTTTTATACAGACTTCATAATATTGTCGACGGATATTCAAGACTCGTTAGAGTACTGGAGTTACACTGTCCCAACGCTTTTGCTTCGTGCTGGCTAAACGATATTGCCAATGCACGGCCGACATTTATATTAGTACTGAATGGGTCTTGCGTTGACACTTGTCATACTGTAGACGAGTAAATTATGATGGTTCTAGCTCAATACACAGTACAGTACTTCGATCACTTTAGTGCGATACGGTGCTTGGGTCGTATAGGTACTGTGCGTGGACTAGGCCGAAGCTCGTCTTATGTTCGGCATGCAAACATCACTAGTATCAGCCTGAAATGCGTCTGAGTACTGGGGTCATGTTGCCCTGACATTCATACTTTGTACAGGCTGCATAGTATTGACAATGCATGGCCGCGAGTCATCAGTATGACCTCAGTAGCCACTGAGGTCATACTGTCCTAGCACTTATGTACAGCACTGACTAAACAATATTGCCGATGTCTGGCCGACATTCGTTTGCGTACTGGTCGTGGATTATGCTAAAGTTAGTGTTTTGATCGGCGAGCAAACTTCGCCAGTATCAGCCTGATATGCGACTGAGTACTGCGGTTATACTGCCGATATTTATGTTTTATACAGACTGTATAATATTGTGGACGCATTGCCGAGAGTCGTCAAAGTACTGGGATCACGCGGCCCGAACACATTTCTTCGGAACTGGTTAAACAATATTGTCAACGCTCGGCCGACATTCGTTTGAGTACGTAATGTATCTTATGTTCACACTTATCATGTGTACGGTAAGTACATTATTATAATTCGGCTCGACGGATCGCACAGTACGTACTGTGCGAATTCCGGAATACTGCCAGTTACCAACAGGGTCCAGTACTGAAACAAGCTTGGCTGCCAAGTATTGTTATGTAGTGTTGTCGCAGTATTGTCGTGTATAGCACTGGTCCAGTACTAGGTCGAATCTGGCAGCCAGTACTTCCAAGATAAAATATATGGTACTCAGCCGAGACTCGCCGAAGTACTGAGCGTAGACTAAACCACAACTTGTCTTATTGTCGGCAAACAAATTTTATGAGTACCAGCCTGACATTCGGCTGAGTACTGAGGTGGCTCTGCCACAGCACTTGTCTTAAGTAGTCAGAGTACTTGGCGTGTCTTGTGATGACAATTGTCACAATACTATTTTTGTCTGCCAAGTGTTGTGAGGCAGTCCTTTTACAGTACCGATTAACTACTGACCCCATACTGCGTCAGTTCTGGCGGTCAGTACTTCTAAGTTGACATAGACGGCAGTCCGTCGAGAGTCGTCTAGGTATTGGGGTTGGTCTGGGCCGAAACTTATCTTAATGTCGTCGAGCAAACTTCATCAGTATCAGCCTGATATGCGGCTGAGTACTGGCGTCATATTTTTCCGACACTTGCGTTTCGTACTGCCTGAACAACGGAACCAACGCACGCCTGACAGTTGTCTGAGTATCGACCGTGTCTTAGATGAGACTCCTCATATCGTAACTATACATCCATTAAATTTGTCAGTTCTTGTATTTATGTATGGCTCTTTGATTGAAAAAAATTGTATTCATATTCGTATAAAGTAACATCGAAATCCTTTACGTATCCAGTCTCTGATTGAAATTTAGTTACGGTTTACATTTTGGTCTGCCATTTTGAAATTCTGCATTTCGATACGCCATCTTGGACCCGTGACTTAATTCGTGAATTTCGTATTCAGATTCGTTATCAGGGACTGCGAAAACCTATGGGTGTTGAATTTCATCTAAATCGAAACGGTTTTTAATATCTGGTCCGCCATATTGGATTCGCCATTTCGAATTTCCTAATGTGCAGTTAAGGTTCGTAGTCAACGACATAAATAGCTTTCGGGTACGGAGTCTTATTCACACCACGTTACTTTTAGCATTTTCGGTCCGCCATATTGGCTCCGCCATTTTGAATCTCTCAATTTTGAGATCAGATTCGTAATCAGCGACCTCGAAAATACCGGGTGGCATATTTTTACTCAAATCCGTCTATATTTCTGTGATTGTTATACTCGAAGCAACCTTTATGAAAGTCTAGTATCAGAAATCCATATAGTCGGTTTGGTCTAGTGGTTAGCGTGTACGTTCTTAGGTAGATAGGTAGTTAGGTAGGTCGATAGGTCTTAGGTTCAAATCCCCACACATCACTTCTCAGGGAGCATCACGGAAAAATTGTAATTGTAAAGGAATCACTTTTTTTCTTTTTTTAATATTACTAAAATAATATTACCAATATAATTAATATCATAACATATTTTTATTATGTAATATATAAATTTAATAATAATATGAATATTAATATTCGGTTCTGGTTCGGTACTGGCTCGCTTCTGAAACTGGATCTCGGCTCCGTCTAATCAATGAACTCTGGCCCAAACCTAGCTAAAAGCACTACACCAGTACTGTCAGTTAGTATTATGCCAATATTAGAAAACAAACTCTGGACCGGTGTTATCATTCCAGCGTTGCCCCAGCATTAAGTCAGTAATGATTCCGTACCTCCCCAGAACTAGTACCGACAACATTGGCAACTGTACTGCGCCAAGACATAGCCGGTTTGAAATTCGTACATGGGTAAGCGTTGGCACAACCCTGCGGTGATATACCAGCCCAACGGCTCACACTCAGTGTCGGCGCAATACCGTGAGGTAAGCGTTGGACCGGTATGATCATCCCGGAGTTGTGCCATCGTTCAGTCAATACCTCTTCAGTATCGGTTCTGTACCTTACCAGAATTAGTTGCCAGCACCGGCATCGTTAGAAAAACCGTACTGGCACTGTACAGACTGAAGATTCTCCTCGGGACTACGGTTCAACTCTGGTCCAGTACTGGCCCAACGTACTTCACCAGTACCGCTAACCAGTACCATGCCAATACCAAGGGGCAAACATAGGACCGGTATGATCATCCCAACGTTGCGCCAGCGTTGAGTCTGTAATGTTACAATACCTCCTCAGTATTACTCGCCAGTACCGTCAACGTTGGCAACGGTACTGCGCCAAGACCCAGCCGGTTTGAGATTCGTACATGGGCAGGAGTGCAAGACAGGAAAAAGAATTCTCAGTTTCGAAACTTTATCGCACCAGATAACCAGTTTACATCGTGAATAAGTGGGTAGTGCACGACCGATTTGAAAAACATGAGAAAACAGTATGGTAGAGAAAGGAGGTTGAAATTGTATGTACGTCGTTCACGCTGTCGTCTTCAAGAAATAACGCCGAGTTCAGAATCGACGTGCATATATTGTACATAGCATAACGCGTATCGTGTAAAGCACATGGATGCCTGAGAAGGGAAAATGTCTTCTACTCTGTAGAGAGATTCTGAGGACATGAAATAGTGTATAGAATCGCGATAGAGGAAAAGCACACACTGATGCAAATGATGATGTATTCTTGGAGAGCACATCGTGTTCTATGTTGTGAACGAAGAAGGCGAGAATCGTCGATATTTGGATTCCTTGACAACGCAGATCTCTCCTAACTATAGTCATATAGATGTTTGCCTTCGTATTGAGAGATGGAATTCCTCGCACTGCACTTCTGTGTTGACGTACGAGATATTCCATGTCAAGTGGACCACCACATATTTTCGTTTGTATGTTTGTCACAATTCATTTATCACGAATTCATTGCAAAAGAACCAACTCCTTTTTTTATTGTAAATTGGAGCAAAAACATCAATTGAGCAAAAAAAATGAGTCGTATAAAAGGAGAACATCTTTATTATTATACATAGCATCTATACTATAATATAAATTCTCCTCAAATTCGATAAGTCGACTCAAGATAAGTCGCATTACTTTAATTGCAAAAATGCATTTAGTTCATTAGTGAAAAATTCAATATCCAATAAAATCTGAAAAGATGTACCAATTTTGGCTTCCTCATAAAGGACCCGCGTAGAAAAAAAGAATCTTGTGAAGAATCTTTTAAAGAATCTTAAAAAAAGTCTTGAAAGAATCTTTACAGGAATCTTGAAAAGAATCACGCATAGGAGCCGGAGCAAGATTCTTTCCAGGATCCTTTTCAAGATTCTTTCCATCCGAAAGCGTTCTGAGAATCTTTTAAAGAATCTTCGAAAGAATCTTGAAAAGCATCTTTAAAAAAATCGTGAAAAGATTCCGTACATTAAACAAAAAAATCGTTGAAAAAATATTAATGAAATTCTTCAGAGGAATCGAGCAAAACCTGTTGTTACTTTCCCTTGGTGTCGAGACAGTAAATATCGGTACGTCAACGAAGGGTGAACCCCTCGTGTATAGCCGAACTCAGGATAGCTTTGCAGTTTTATATACGTTTAGGCTTCAAGTCACTTGCGAGAAACGCTTCGACCGCTCGCCATCTAGTGGCATCGTACGGAACATTTATATTCAATACTCCGCTAGATGGCGAGCGGTCGAAGCCTTTCTCGCAAGTGACTTGAAGCCTGAACGTATATAAGACTGCAAAGCTATCCTGAGTTCGACTATACACGAGGGGTTCACCCTTCGTTGACGTACCGAAATGAACTGTCCCGACACCAAGGGAAAGCAACAACAGGTTTCGCTCGATTCCTCTGAAGAATTTCATTAATATTTTTTCAACGATTTTTCTATTTAATGGACGGAATCTTTTCACGATTCTCTTAAAGACGCTTTTCAAGATTCTTTAAAAGATTCTCAGAACGCTTTTGGATGGAAAGAATCTTGAAAAGAATCCTGGAAAGCATCAACAGGTTTCGCTCGAATCTTCTGAAGAATTTCATTAAGATTCTTTAAAAGATTCTCAGAACGCTTTTGGATGGAAAGAATCTTGAAAAGAATCCTGGAAAGCATCAACAGGTTTCGCTCGAATCCTCTGAAGAATTTCATTAAGATTCTTTCAAAGATTCTCAGAACGCTTTGGGATGGAAAGAATCTTGAAAAGAATCCTGGAAAGAATCTTACTCCGGCTCCTATGCGTGATTCTTTTCAAGATTCATGTAAAGATTCTTTCAAGACTTTTTTTAAGATTCTTTAAAAGATTCTTCACAAGATTCTTTTTTTCTACGCGGGGAAGCTTTGTTTTCGAAAATTTCTTTTTTCGAGATTTGCATGTCAGGATACTCAGAATCACCTAAAACGTCGAAAAACGTGGTTTACAAAAATGTATATATGTACGTATGTGTGCACGTGGTTGTGTGTAAAATTCAAACTTAGATATCTAAAGAACGGCTTTATCAATCGAGCTCAAATGATGCTTATATGCGGGGCAGGTAGACCCCTTTGTTTGTGAACATTTTTGAAAAAATTCAAACATAAGCTTATTTTTTATTCAATTTACATTTTTTTAGAAAAATGTCTGTAGTTTCTCTAGCTTCCGCAAATTTGTAGCTTTCGAGCTAAATAGCTTTTTACAAATAAAGCCATGATAAAGCAGGATCCGTATTGAATTCGGGATGAATCTATAAATAGGTTTGGGTTTTATGGGATTTCGAAATTTTCGAAAAATTTACGTTTTGCACTAACTCACATAAAATGTCATCGAATCAATTAAAATTTTCTACATACTAGCAATAGTAGTCAGTGCTCCGACGTACCAAATTTCGTAATGATGAATTTTGAATATTTTCATAAATTTACATTTCGCTATAACTCACGGAACATGTGATAAAACAACGATGCAAAGTAAAGTCTTGCGCATTGCTTCCACATTATTTTTCGCTTTTAACAAAGCTTCCTCTATGAGGAAGCCAAAATCGATTAACATACTTCCTCATAAAGGTAGCTTTGTAAAAAGAGAAAAATAATGAGGAAGCAATGTGCAAGGTTCTACTTTGCATCCTTTTTTATTCTTATTCGTTTAAGCCAAAGAGCGTAACTACTTTACCTGGGTGCCATATTTCAGTTCGATCAATTAAGTGATTATTAAGATATTGAGGTTCGAATTTTGCAACCCTGCAACACACATATGGGCGAATCTCCGGAACCTTTAACTTTCATCATTATGAAAAAAAAATTCAAAAAATTAAAAGCACATCTGTTTAATACACAAATTATGGTTTCAAAATTGAAAAACTATCATCAAATGCTGCAGAACATCGTTTTTTCCAGTGCCCGCGGTTGAGAAATTAATAAACAAACCATAACCTAAATTTGTCATTTTTTGCAATAATTTTCATAAGTAAAAAATCTAATTAAATCACAAATTCGAATGCAATTCAACATATATATGTGTTAACTTATTATGAATTCCTGTAAATACATTTTTTACAATATTTACCACATTCTTTTCTCAACTGCAAATACACAACATATAAACTTTTTTGGCTCTGTTTAAAATTTTTAGTACTAGCCTTTTGCTGTAATTTTTTGTTAAATCTATTCTTCGTCCTCAATATTTCTCTCTTCCTGTCCCTCTCCCTCTTTCTCTCCCTCTTCCTCGCCCTCTTCCTCTCCCTACTTCTACTGTACTCTTTTGCAATTTTCCGGGGTTTGTTCTTTTTTTTGTTATTTCATTTTCACTGAAGATCATTTTATCATCGCTCAAAAAGTCTGTCAATTCATTCAATTTTCTTTTTCTTGTTTTTGGTTCTGCAGCTTTTTCTACAAATAAAAATGATTTTGGATTCAAACTGAAATGATCACAAGGTGGATTTGAAATACATTTTGTGCATGATAAATAATTTAAAAATATTTGGTGTCGATCTTCGCGTGTCCAAATCAATTGATGCAACATCTTTGTGTTCGGAATTGTTTTGAGATTATCAGGAACCGTTTTCACGACTTTTTCAATTTCGTTGTTATCAATTAAAAACATTTTTACTTTCGAATTTTGTTGCTTCGAAACAACGCGAATCACATCTTCAGCAGAGATGATGTCAGTATCATACATAACTGCTTTATCACAAATGCCTTTGACAGTTCCACCTGTACCATCTGCACAACTTTTTCCGTGACCAGCAGTTGAAAAATTCCAAGTCGCGTGACTCAATCCTAGTTCTTGGCATCGAGCATGAAAAAAATAAAAATTGGTCTTATTTTTGTACTGGGTACTGGGTCCGTCACTCTGAAAGTGTATAGTGTCTAAATTCGGAATCAAAACTTTTACAAGCTTCAAAATGGGAACCATGTGAGCCCAGATTGATGCAGCATCATGTCGCAGATTTTCGGAAACTGTGCAAAAAGATATACACTCAATTTCTTCTTCCTCTTTTTTCTTATAAAAAATGGCTCCAGTGTGCAAAGAAATTTGTTTTTGAGAAGCTCCGAAATGCTTGAGGTGCTCTAATTTTACAAATATCTTTATAAATTTCAATATAATTTCAAAAAACCATTATAATTATATTTACAAATAATTAATTTAAAAAATTAAAATACATACTTTTAACCGTATTTAATTATAGTTTTTATCAATATATTCAATAAAAACCAAGTTTATGTTACTTAATTTGAATTTTCAACATTGATTATGACAAGATTTCGGTTGTGACGGAATTTCGGTCGTGACATTTAATGGTTACATCAAAATCTTTAAAAATAGTCTAAATTTATCAAAGCACACTTACCCACTGATAAAGGAAACAAAAACGATTGTGTGCATATAAATTTTAAATGAATTTATTGGTAACTGTTCAAGTCCGCGAGGATTTAAATTGTGACATTGTAACCTAGACAGGCTGACAGATAATGTGTCTTCGTCTATAAACAATATAAAGAAATTTTTTTTTGAAAATAAATCGATACGTTTTTTTTTCTATTTGATTTGAATTTCATGTGCAATACAAAAAATTAGCTTTATATTAACAATTACTTACTTTATTTTTGAAAATTCCGTGATTTCGGTCGTGACACCTCAAATTGAGAGACAAACTTTAACTGATCGAATATGTCAAATTAAACAACGGATGTCATTAAAATATATTAAATCGAATTTTCGAATTAAAAATTCATTGTTTTCCATGTTTAAAGTTTTAATTAGTTAATGTATTAATTACAAAATAGTATAATAAAAGTAAGAAATCGCGAAAAGACAGCCGAAATATTGTTACAGGTATAGTATGTGAAGTCAAAATCAAGGATAATTAATATTTAGACATCATTAAAATCGTAAAAAAAGCTAGTAATGATAAACCGATTTGATAGTTATTCATTTTTTTAGATGTTTTATTATTTATTTAATTGGCTAATCATACGAGAAGTCGTAAGACATATAGATTAAAGATTCCGGAGATTCGCCCATATACATACAGACACAAACACATGCATCCATCCATCTATTTTTTTAAAATCTATTCTCTTGTTGTTTTATACCATTTTGAGTACCCTGACATGAAAGACACGGAAAAAATCACGAAAACGAAGCTTTCTATATGGAGAAGCAAGATTATTCTTTTCCATCAGGAAAGGACCAGCGAAAGATTAACAATGATGTGGTTGCCCTGAAGTGAAATCCCTCATATATATATATGGGGTATTTCTGGCCAACTCGATAAACGTTCAACCCTGACCCTTACCAATGCACGCCATAACTTTTTATACTATTCTATATGCTCGAAAAAAAAACACCTTTAATTTCTTGTTGCTTTTTTTTTACTGAGTCTTTTTTTCATGAATTTTTTAAACATAAATTTCGCGTCACAATTTAAAGATTTGCAATTATTCTCAGAGGTCCTATATTAGATATCAATTTTTTTAAAACTATGGCCCAAGAATGAGCAAACCTTAGCGTCGATTTTTTAAAACTATTTTTGTTTCGGACAAAAAGCCGTTAAAAATGAAAAGAAATGAAGCAAGATAGCAGTTCCAGTGGCGTAGCGAGGGTGTGGGGCGCGGTGCCCCCCCCCCCCCCCCCGAAGCAACATCCTGGCTACGCCCATGGTGAATTGTTGCGTAAACATTTTATACGTAACTGTTAGCGGGACTGCTGTCTGAGTTGGTCGATCAACCGCTCGGCAGCAGCACCGCCTGGGCATACCACCGATAACCGCATTTCAGAGTTCGCGCATGCGCTCGAACGTTCTCGAGTCTCTGACTCGCTTTCCGGTTTCTTCTCGGTTCTCGTTAACGGGCTCAACTGGTCGCACGCACGGTCTCAACTGGTCGTACGGTCACTTTGCGGTCACCTCATCTTTTTCGGAAGTGTACAACGGTCAGCTCCGGGTAGCTCAAACGGTCAGCGCAAAGACATTACGTACGGGTTAAGTGAACGCGGGTTTATGTAAATTACACCGACATACTCACGGGCGGTTTACTAAGCAACACGTGGTGGCACGTGTGCTTCGGCATAATTGGCATTATTGGCTAATTTTGTCACTCGGACTGTACAAGTGTTAGAAGAAGAAGAAAGATATTTATGTGTAACGGCTTACTCATTTAATTGTTGTGTTTTATGAAGTTTTTGGGTAAAAATTAAAGTGTTTATTTCGAGTTATGTATTTCCTGCCTACGCCATTTATTTATTATATTTACAACACCTGATCCACTATCAACCATCCGCGGCATTATTTTACATTTTGGTCCTTCGAGCCGGATAGTTGGATCACGGCAGGCGGAATTTGCATAAAACTTCATAAAACTTGGTGGGTTTGTGCTCAAACGGGAAGAATTTCATGGACAGAAAGCACAGATAGTGGCTAGGGTCACGCCTGGCGCGCGGCGGCCACCGTGCTTCGCCGCACGGGTAATACTGGTGGTTCACTCACCGACGAGAACACCGCTCTCGTTCGGCATCGTTCGGTCTCTCTCACTCTCGGTGGCTTCGCTGCATTTGCTCACTCGCACCTGGACTGCGTTTCGGACTTTGTTCTTCTCGTTTCGAGGGAACGTTTTTCCAATTATTTTTTTTGGTTTTTTCACTGTGTCGCGAGTGCAGTTTTTGGGCAGCTCAGACTCTCAATATTTTCGTGCGCGAATTTTGTGAACTTTTTTCGGACATTGTTCTGCTCATTTTGATGGAAAGTTTTTTCAATTATTTTGGTTTTTTTTCACTGTGTCGCGAGTGCATTTTTTTAGCAGCTCAGACTCGCAATATTTTCGTGCGCGAATTTTGTGAACTTTTTTCGGACATTGTTCTGCTCATTTCGAGGGAACGTTTTTTCAATTATTTTTTTGGTTTTTTCACTGTGTCGCGAGTGCATTTTTTTGGGCAGCTCAGACTCTCAATATTTTCGTGCGCGAATTTTGTGAACTTTTTTCGGACATTGTTCTGCTCATTTTGAGGGAAAGTTTTTTCAATTATTTTTGGTTTTCTTTCACTGTGTCGCGAGTGCAATTTTTGGACAGCTCAGACTCTCAATATTTTTCGTGCGCGAATTCTTGAACATTTTCGGACTTTGATCAGCTCATTTTGAGCAACGGGTTTTTCAATTAATTTGGTTTTTTTCCACTGTCTCGCGAGTGTTGTTCCCGGTCTACTCAGACTCGCAATAATTTCGTGCGCGAATTTTGTGAACATTTGTCGGACTTTGTTCTGCTCGTCACGAGGAACGGTTTTTCAATTATTTTGGTTTTTTTGGATTGGCATACGGACAGCTCAACATGTCAGACCCCAACGGAGACGATTCTACAGCTCTCATGGGACAAGGTCAGCTCGCAGTTCCGGTGGACGTGATCAACAAGGGTGATGTGAAGAAAACAAGGGGAGGTTCACCAGCAAGGCTGGCACCGGAATTGAATCTGAAGGCTCGAACTCAGGTTGGCCGGATGCAACTCCTGAAGGAGTTTTCGGAACAACTACCCGCGGATCACACCGGTATATCCCTCGAGGAGCTGCGAGAGCTCGATAATCAAACGGAAGAGGTTCATCGACTTTTTCAATCGGAGCACTCGTATCTGGAGTCGGTGTGGCCAGCAGCTCACTTGGATCACGAGTACTTTCGTGATTTAGTGCATCTCAAGTGCTGCCGGGCATACTCATCATTTAAGATGGCTGCCGCACGACTCAGGAAAGATCTCATGCCCACACCAACGGAACGGAATGCTCATGCAGATGATTTGCGCGAAGTTGCTCGCCTTCCGGGAATTAAGCTTCCATCGTTCTCCGGTGATTATGCTGCTTGGCCAGCGTTTGCAGACATGTTTACCAGTCTCATCCGGGAGCGAGCATCGATTACGGACGTTGAACGCCTACACTACTTGAGGGGTTGTTTGACAGGAACACCTGCACAACTGATCACAAGTTTTCCGCTCACGGGTGCATCATTTCAACCATCCTGGGAGGTTCTGGTGAGTCGCTATGAAAACAAGAGGCTCAACATCCAGTCTCATCTTGACGCGATGTTCAAGATCGCGCCAATGCCAACCAAGAACGCCAAGGCGCTAAATCAGCTTATAACAACCGTGACTGAGGCATATACGGCTCTGGAATCTCTTGGGGTGGGAGAAAATCTTGGTGACTGCATACTGGTGCATCACATCACACGGAATTTGGACCGCTCAACGAAGGAGGCCTGGGAAACCTCGCTGGGTACGCTGCAGACGTATCCTACGTACAAACAGCTTATAGAGTTTTTGACTGCTCGCGCTCGAGCTTTGGAAAGAGTGGAATACACCAGCGGTGGTCAACCCAGTGCACCACCAAAACGGACGGCTCATTCGGCGGTCAGCTCAAAACAAGGATCAGCTCAACAATCAGGGTCAGCTCACTCATCAACCAGCGCAAAAAGGGAGGATACGCGCTATGCCTGTGACTGTTGCAAAGGAGACCATTTCGTGGTTACATGCTCGCAGTTTAGAGCTCTTCATCCGAAAGCAAGACGGCAGTTCGCGATGGAAAAGCGTCTATGCTTTAACTACCTTGGTCGTCACAGCGCACAGGACTGCCGGACCACCCAAGGATGCAAGGAGTGCAAAGAACGGCACCATACTATGCTCCATGGCTCCCGTGCTGTGCAGCAACGTGACGCACCTAAGGACAGCACAACGGTCGACACGCAATAGGTTGTTGGTGCAATCGTCCACACTGCGGTTCAGCTCAATTTGGTCAACTCAACATTGCTCGCCACGGCAGTTGCTCAGGTTATCTCATCGGTTGCAGCTCATACTGTTCGGATTCTGGTAGATCCAGGCTCCGAACTCACATTCGTCACTGAACAGCTCATCGGACAGCTCAGATTACCCCGTCGACGTTCCTCAATGCCTATTGTTGGTATTGGTGGAGCGCTGACGACTCATACACGCGGAACAGCTCAGTTTGATTTGCGGTCATCTCATTCGGCGGAACTAGTCACGGTTCAAGCTCACATTTTAAAGACAGTTTCATCAATTCTGCCATCTTTTGAGGCATCCTACCAAGACTGACCTCATCTGAAGAATCTCAACCTGGCAGATCCGGAATTCCTCACTCCTCGAACGATAGACATTATCATTGGAGCTGATTATTATGGCCAAATCATCCGGCCTCGGATAATCAAAGGCGCAACCACCATGCCAATAGCTCAGCTTTCGATGTTTGGCTGGCTCATTTTGGGTCCGGTTCAGGCAACGACATCCCCGATGCACGCCACTTACACTGCTTCGGTTCATCACGAGGAGGTTGCCTTGCAGAATTTACTCACCAAATTTTGGGTTCAAGAGGAGCCCTCAGAACTCGTGACTAATGAACTCACGGCGGAAGAGGAGGAATGCGAGGCTCACTTTCGGCGCGCTCATTCGAGAGACTCAACCGGTCGATACATCGTTCGTGTTCCGCTCAAGTCATCCATTGCACAACTTGGGGACTCATGGAGTACAGCTCACCGGTGTTTGCAGCAAGTGCTTCGGAAGTTTGCGAGGGACCAGGAATATGAAAACCTTTATAAGAAGTTTCTAGCTGAATACGAGAATCTGGGTCATATGGCTAAGGCCTCAACCACTAAGCATGTTGGTTATTATCTGCCGCATCATGGGGTGCTCAGACCGGACAGCGCAACCACCAAGTTAAGGGTCGTATTCAATGGTTCAAGTAAAACCTCAACCGGTTATTCCGAGAATGATCTCATGCGCACGGGTGCGAAGCTGCAGCTCAACATACCGGACGTGCTCATCTGGATCCGAATGCATAAACACATTTTTGCTACGGACATCACAAAAATGTTCCGGCAAATTAAAGTCCATCGGGATGATTGGGAACTCCAGAAGATTCTGTGGGTTAACGACCAGCACAACCCAGTACCATATCATCTCACCACTGTCACGTATGGGACGAAGGCAGCACCCTTTCTTGCTGTCCGAACGCTTTTACAACTTGCGCAGGACGAGGGACATCGCTTTCCTTTGGCACTGCCTTCGCTCATGCTTGGCAGATACGTAGACGACATTTTTGGAGGTGCGGATTCAGTGGAACAGCTCATCGAGACTGTTCTCGATCAGCTCAACAGCTGATCCATTTGTGTGACGCGGGCGGATTCC
The DNA here is from genome assembly GCA_963970395.1 of Ephialtes manifestator. Classification (NCBI taxonomy): domain Eukaryota; kingdom Metazoa; phylum Arthropoda; class Insecta; order Hymenoptera; family Ichneumonidae; genus Ephialtes; species Ephialtes manifestator. Next base: position 22,807 of record CAXAOA010000331.1, read on the forward strand.
CGCTAGCCAAGTGGCACTCAAATCAGCCGAATCTGCTCAAGACAATCTCATCGGCGAGCATCTCAAACCAGAACGTACTCATGGACGATTGCGACACCACAGTTCTTGGAATACATTGGAATCCTCAGGAAGATCGGTTCAAGTTCCAATCAAAATTCTCAAAAATCTCTGGACGGCTCACAAAGCGACTCCTTCTATCTGAGGTGGCTCAGATCTTTGATCCACTGGGGTTTATCTCACCGGTCACTGTTCGAGCGAAGATGCTTTTGCAAGAGCTGTGGCTACACAAACTCGGCTGGGACGATCCTTTACCGTCTCAGATCTCAACAACGTGGCTTACGCTCGGAGAAGATCTCACAAACCTAGGTAGGATTTCAGTGCCACGATGGATTAACACATGGAGCAACTCAACCATCGTCATTCATGGTTTCTCTGACGCGTCTCAACTGGCTATGTCGGCGGTTATTTACATAACCGTAAACTCACCGTCCACCGGTGCCCGGGCAATTTTAGTGTGCTCCAAAACAAAGGTTGCACCTCTCAAAAGACTCACAATTCCACGGTTGGAACTCACAGCAGCGCTGCTACTCTCAACTCAACTCAAGTACGTTCGAGCCACCCTCAGATTGAACGTGGATGAAACTCATTTGTGGACGGACTCACAGGTTGCACACTAGTAATCCGGCGGATTGTGCCTCGAGAGGCATTTCGACAGCTCAGTTCACCGAGCACTCATTGTGGTGGACGGGACCACCCTGGATCACTCAACCGGAAGACTCATGGCCAGCTCAGCCTGCTATGGCAGACGAACTCAGTGCAACTGAAGTGCGTCCTGGGATTTCATTATTAGTGGCAGCTCCCAAGGTAGAGTACCATTGGGATCTTATCCACAAGGTATCGTCTCTCACAAGGTTGTTTCGACTTACGGCTATCTGCCGCAACGTTCTACTCAAGCTTCGTGGTCAGCTCACCTCTCCACCAATGGACCTCTCAACAGGGGATATGAACACCGCAAAGCAGTTTTGGATCCGGGCTACTCAAGCTGCGTACTTTTCGGCAGAGCTCAAGGTGTTCGGCTCAGGTTCGGTAGCACCAGCCGGTCATCCGTTTTCTCGATTGATTGCCTTCGTCGACGGGCAGGGCATCATTCGAGTTGGTGGACGTCTCACACACTCGACGCTGAGTGAGGAAGGAAAGCATCCTGCAATTCTGCCTCGATACTCACGGTTGTCAAGTATGATTATCGAACATGCTCACTCACGAACGCTTCACGGTGGCACTCAGCTCACGTTGGCTTATATTCGGCAAGCCTACTGGATTCTCGGAGGGAGAGCGCCGGTGAAATCTCATATACTTCGGTGTGTGGTGTGTGCTCGGCAAAGAGGGGTCCGCGCTCAGCAGCTGATGGGGCAACTACCTGTTTCTCGAGTAACACCCTCACGACCATTCCTGCATACAGGGGTGGATTACGCTGGACCGCTCACACTCAAAACTTGGAAGGGTCGGGGCGCAAAAACATACAAAGGTTGGATCTGTATGTTCGTCTGCTTCAGCACATCAGGAGTTCACCTAGAGGCTGTCAGTGACTACTCATCTGAAGGATTCATCGCAGCCTACCGACGGTTCACAGCGCGAAGAGGGATTGCTCACACAATATACTCGGACTGCGGTACGAATTTTGTAGGTGCCGACAAAACTCTACAGAGCATGTTTACGCAAGGCACAGAAGAACATCATTACATCAGAGCGGTCCTCTCACAGGACAGCAGCCAGTGGAGTTTTAACCCCCCTGCCGCTCCTCATATGGGTGGCAAGTGGGAGGCTGTTGTGAAGGCAACGAAATTCCATCTCACACGCACAGTGGGTGAGTCTCTTCTCACATTCGAAGAGCTCACCACCCTACTTACGCAAATAGAGGCTATTCTCAATTGAAGACCCCTGGAACCGCTCACTGATGATCCTCAGGACGTGTCAGCTCTTACACCTGGACATTTTCTCATCGGCAGTGCTCTTACCACCTTACCAGAGTCTACGCTCCCAAGTCTGGAAACTTCGAAGCTGGCTCATTGGAAGCACATACAGCAACGGGTTAAAATGTTTTGGCCTCAATGGTCTGCTCACTATTTGCAACGGCAGCAGTCTATCTCAAAATGGCATCATGCATCTACCGAGGTTAAGGTTGGTTCGCTCGTGTTAATCACGGACGAGCGTTACCCTCCTTGTAAATGGCCTCTTGCGAGGGTACTACAACTACACCCAGGGAAGGACAGACATGCCAGGGTGGCTACGCTCAAGACGGCAACAACCACGCTCACCCGACCACTCATCAAGCTCTCGTGTTTAAGGACCACTCCACCGGAAGACCAGGACCATATTCATCAGCGACCTTCGCTGATGGCGGGCGGAAATGTTAGCGGGACTGCTGTCTGAGTTGGTCGATCAACCGCTCGGCAGCAGCACCGCCTGGGCATACCACCGATAACCGCATTTCAGAGTTCGCGCATGCGCTCGAACGTTCTCGAGTCTCTGACTCGCTTTCCGGTTTCTTCTCGGTTCTCGTTAACGGGCTCAACTGGTCGCACGCACGGTCTCAACTGGTCGCACGGACGGACTCAACTGGTCGTACGCACATCGGCAATAGTTTTACTTTGCGGTCACCTCATCTTTTTCGGAAGTGTACAACGGTCAGCTCCGGGTAGCTCAAACGGTCAGCGCAAAGACATTACGTACGGGTTAAGTGAACGCGGGTTTATGTAAATTACACCGACATACTCACGGGCGGTTTACTAAGCAACACGTGGTGGCACGTGTGCTTCGGCATAATTGGCATTATTGGCTAATTTTGTCACTCGGACTGTACAAGTGTTAGAAGAAGAAGAAAGATATTTATGTGTAACGGCTTACTCAATTAATTGTTGTGTTTTATGAAGTTTTTGGGTAAAAATTAAAGTGTTTATTTCGAGTTATGTATTTCCTGCCTACGCCATTTATTTATTATATTTACAACACCTGATCCACTATCAACCATCCACGGCATTATTTTACAGTAACACAAGATTATTGTAGAATTTGGCTAAAGCTTTTTCATCGATAGAAAAAAATCATGTATTAAATAATGAGTTGTTGAGATAGAAAATTAAGTGTAACATTTTTAACTCTTGATTTATAAATTTCTCAAATCCAACCATCAACCAGCTATTCTTGACCATGATGAAACGTTGATTTACGGTTAAATAAGACAAAATAATCATAATTCCAACCCTAGCTGTGTAAAGCGATGGTTGGCTTTTGGTTGATTTTTCAATACCAACCATTGGTGGTTACGTGAGACTACGTAACCATAGTCAGTTTATGTACGTAAGTTTATGGTCAGTACTGAAAAATCAAAGAAAAGCCAACCATCGTTGTACTCAGCTCAGGGTTGGAATTATGATTATTTTGTCTTATTCAACCGTAAACCAACATTTCATTACATAATACACGATTCTTTTCGATGTCGTTAAAGAAAAGCTTCAGAAAAATTCTAAAATAATCTTGCTGTTATGTATAATATTTCGACGCAACAACCGACTATGAATCTCGATCCGTGTTTGTCCAATTTAAACGGCTTTTATTTTTCGAAAAAATGGCTTAAAAAATCGACGCAAACGTTTGCCCACTCTGGGTCATAGCTTAAAAATGTTGATATCTCATACCGGATTTTTGAGAATAATTTCAAATTTTTAAATTAGTTCGGAAAATTTGTATTACAAAAATTCATGAAAAAACAAGTTTCCGTTACAAAAATCTAACTAAAATTAAAAGTGTTTTTCGAGCATAAAGAATAGTACAAAAAATTAGAGAGCGGATTGGAAGGGATTAAGGTAAATGTCCCCATTCCCGTACCCTATAAGGCCAACCAAACAACTGTATGACTATTTTCGTTGCGACGAATGTAAATTTGGAGATTTTTTTTTTGCACCACTGTAAAATTCAGTTAATTCTCTTTCTAAAAATGGTTTATTCAATCGATTCCGCCAATTATTTCGCCAGATAGAAGCTGATTAATTCATGCTTATTAGTGTCCCCTCTGCCGACACAGCTGTTCCCAATCCCGACCAGCGATGACCCCATTTTCGACCACTAGGGAAACGGAGATTCCGAAGAGTAATAAAATTTAAAAAAGTAAAGAAACATGATCCGGGATTGTACTATTAATATTTTTATTGCATAATTATAAAAAAACTTCGTTTTTCGGAACTTATGTTACATTTCCGTCTCCACATACACTTTTTTTTGCGATGCTGTAAAAATTGAGATATTTCAAAATTTTGATCAGTGAGGGAAAAAAATCCAAGTCCTTCGCAGCGATCCTGTAAGAATTGAATTATATCAATCTTTTTTATCACCGAGAAAGTAAACCTTGTAATAAAGAAATTTTTTTGACTGCCTAAATAACGTTTACGGTAATGGGGGCAGCCAGGCATTTCGTTGTGCCTAACTTCGACCACCGTAAAAAAAATGAAAAATAAATTATTTATAACTTTTTTTTGCTGGATCAGTAATTGAATTCATAATCTATCGTTTGCACTAAAAATTATTCGATTTTTACAAATTCCGGATGCAGTACGGACTATTGAAGCGGTCGACGAAATTTAACCTCACTGTTAAGAATACGCTCGGTTCGCGACAAGCGTTTGGAAATACGAACAAAACTCGGCTTGTATTATTGTACTTACTCTTTACGTTGCAATACTCTCACACATAGGGTCCTCGGAATATTGTACTATCCCGCGTAGAAAAAAAGAATCTTGTGAAGAATCTTTTAAAGAATCTTAAAAAAAGTCTTGAAAGAATCTTTAAAAGAATCTTTAAAGGAATCTTGAAAAGAATCACGTATAGGATCCGGAGCAAGTCTCTTTTCAAGATTCTTTTCAAATTTTTTTCCAGATCAAAACTCCGAATTTTTGTAATTTTTTTAGTTTAATTCAGTTGATTAGTCATATTTGATTGATCAGATCCGAAAAATAGCGTGATTTGATCAGATTAAAGCGATAAAATGAGAAAAAAAAAAAAAAAATGTTGATCGTGGGGGACTTCAACCCAGGTCCCTCGGCGTACTATCCCGTTATCTTATCTATTCAACCACATCATCTTTCTTGGATAGCAGTAAAATTAAATGATATATGAGTGTCACTTGCTTTTTCAGAACTTTGTTTTTTTTCGGAAATTACGGCGCGATGCGCGTTACCACTTTGCACCGTTTCACAGTATCTAGTTTCATTAAGACTTCATCTTTCACATTCAGTTATTGCTCCCTCATAAAAGAAACTTTATTTGCGAGAAAACATACGTTCCAAGATTTTCAAGTCAGGACACTCAAAATAGTCCAGAACGTCGAGAAAAGTGGTTTGGAAAAAATAAATAAGTGCATTCCGCAAACCTAAACCTTAAAATACATGAACCTGGTCTTCAAAAGTGTCCAGGTTTATTGCTTCGAAGCTCTCAGTGTCCAGATTGACCTCTCTATAGTTTTCGGTGTCCAGGTCGACCTCTCCGTAGTTTTCGGTGTCCAGATCAACTTCTCCATAGTTGTTGGTGTCCAGGTCGAACTCTCCATAGTTTTCGGTATCCAGGTCAATATCTCCATGGCTTTCGGCGTCAGGATCGACATCCCGATGGCTTTCGATGTCCAGGTAGACATTTCTATGGCTTTCGGTATCCAGGTCGATATCTCCACGACTTTGAACATCAGGGTCGACATGTCCATGGCTTTTGGTGCCAAGTCGATATTCCCATGATTTTCGATGTCCACGTCGATATTTCCATAGTTTTCGGTGTCCAGGTTGATCTCTCCGTAATTTTCAGCGCCCAGGTGGATGTCCAGCACCTGGACACCGAGAAATATGGCGAGGTTCACGTGGACACCGAAAACTATAGAGAGGTCGACCTGGACACCGAAAACTATAGAGGGGTCGACGTAGGTACCGAAAACTATGGAGATGTCGACCTGGACACCGAAAATTATGGAGAGGTCAGCCTCGACACTGGAAAAAATAGAGAAGTTGACGTGGACACCGAAAATTATGGAGAGGTCGACCTCAACACCAAAAACTATGGAGACGTTGATCTGGATACCGAAAACTATGGTGAGGTCAATCTGGACACTGAGAGCCTCGAAGCAATCAACCTGGACACTTTTGAAGACCAGGTTCATGTCTTTTAAGGTTTTTGTTTGCGGAATTTAATTATTTATTTTTTCTAAACCACTTTTCTCGACGTTCTGGACTATTTTGAGTGTCCTGACTTGAAAATCTTGGAACGTATGTTTTCTCGCAAATAAAGTTTCTTTTATGAGGGAGCAATAACTGAATGTGAAAGATGAATTCTTAATGAAACTAGATACTGTGAAACGGTGCAAAGTGGTAACGCGCATCGCGCCGTAATTTCCGAAAAAAAAAAACGTTCTGAAAAAGCAAGTGACACTCATATATCATTTAATTTTACTGCTATCCAAGAAAGATGATGTGGTTGAATAGATAAGATAACGGGATAGTACGCCGAGGGACCTGGGTTCAAGTCCCACGATCAACTTTTTTTTTTTTTTTTTTTTTTTTTTTTCCCATTTTATCGCTTTAATCTGATCAAATCACGCTATTTTTCGGATCTGATCAATCAAATATGACTAATCAACTGAAATAAACTAAAAAAATTACAAAAATTCGGAGTTTTGATCTGGAAAAAAATTTAAAAAGAATCTTGAAAAGAGTCTTGCTCCGGATCCTATACGTGATTCCTTTCAAGATTCCTTTAAAGATTCTTTTAAAGATTCTTTCAAGACTTTTTTTAAGATTCTTTAAAAGATTCTTCACAAGATTCTTTTTTTCTACGCGGGATGCTCAATTGTTGTTATTTTTGCGCAGCACTCGGGTAAATAATTATTTCCGTCGAAGTGGTCGGCAGAGGGAGCATGGACGGGAATGGGGACATTTACCTTAGGGTTGAAAGCTTCCTGAGTTGACCAGGAATACCTCATATATAACTCGTCAGTGTCTCTTCCGTAGTATTCCTTACTGTTCAATATGTACGTCGACCTGGACATGGTTGCTGGCTGCAGGCTTTCTCCCTAGCTCGCTGTTTGTGCATGTGACAAAAGGAACGAGAGAATTTGCGAATACCAGAGACAGAATACATTTTCTAGAGCAGCATAGCCTGCGGTTCGGCTCGCAATATATGCGTGTATTATGCATGAGAAAACCGTGGAGACGAACGTGTATGCCGAGAGGCGACAGACACGAGACGAATGAAATTTAAGCAAGCGATAGTGGATATCATGGGTAAATGTTGAAATTCTGAAACCCAATGGGGGCTTAAATACTGAAACGGCGAAATACAATCGGTTCGTCAATGGCAGCAGGAAATTCAAGCTTCGGAAATCGAGACTCACGCGATAAAACCGTTCATTCACCACAATATCTACGAGTGTATACACTCAAGCATGCAATTACTGGAAGTCCCGTGGAAAGCGTCCGCACTTTGCCGTTACGCTGTGGGTGCGGCTCAACACCTGTCCTTGCGTGCCGATCTAATTATATTTATCGCTCAAAGAAAATTGCTTTGCTTTTACAAATGAATTGATAAAATAGTCACGTTCGAATAACTGTGTCGCTTTGCGAATAAATTCTCTTAAAACTTAATTAAATTAATAAATAATTTATTTGATATTTCGTAAGGCAAGCTACTTTAACAGCGATGAGATTTTATTACTTATGTCGCCAGATCTAAAAATGAATAACTAATAATGAAACGATAAAAAAATTATTTTGACTAATGTACTGTCGTACGAAATTGTGCTGCTGATTTATCAATGTGTTAATATATTTATCATCCGTTTCGTAATAACAATGTAACGGTAATTTTGCTTCCTCATAGAGGAAGCTTTGTTTTCATGAAAAATTTTTTTTTTCGAGATTTTCACGTCAGTACACTCACAATGGGCTAAAACGTCGAGAAAAGTGATTTAGAAAAAATGTGTGTGTGTGTGTGTGTGTGTGTGTGTGTGTGTCTGTGTGTGTCTGTGTGTGTCTGTGTGTGTGTGTGTGTGTGTGTGTGTGTGTGTGTGTGTGTGTGTGTGTGTGTGTGTGTGTGTGTGTGTGTGTGTGTGTGTGTGTGTGTGTGTGTGTGTGTGTGTGTGTGTGTGTGTGTGTGTGTGTGTGTGTGTGTGTGTGTGTGTGTGTGTGTGTGTGTGTGTGTGTGTGTGTGTGTGTGTGTGTGTGTGTGTGTGTGTGTGTGTGTGTGTGTGTGTGTGTGTGTGTGTGTGTGTGTGTGTGTGTGTGTGTGTGTGTGTGTGTGTGTGTGTGTGTGTGTGTGTGTGTGTGTGTGTGTGTGTGTGTGTGTGTGTGTGTGTGTGTGTGTGTGTGTGTGTGTGTGTGTGTGTGTGTGTGTGTGTGTGTGTGTGTGTGTGTGTGTGTGTGTGTGTGTGTGTGTGTGTGTGTGTGTGTGTGTGTGTGTGTGTGTGTGTGTGTGTGTGTGTGTGTGTGTGTGTGTGTGTGTGTGTGTGTGTGTGTGTGTGTGTGTGTGTGTGTGTGTGTGTGTGTGTGTGTGTGTGTGTGTGTGTGTGTGTGTGTGTGTGTGTGTGTGTGTGTGTGTGTGTGTGTGTGTGTGTGTGTGTGTGTGTGTGTGTGTGTGTGTGTGTGTGTGTGTGTGTGTGTGTGTGTGTGTGTGTGTGTGTGTGTGTGTGTGTGTGTGTGTGTGTGTGTGTGTGTGTGTGTGTGTGTGTGTGTGTGTGTGTGTGTGTGTGTGTGTGTGTGTGTGTGTGTGTGTGTGTGTGTGTGTGTGTGTGTGTGTGTGTGTGTGTGTGTGTGTGTGTGTGTGTGTGTGTGTGTGTGTGTGTGTGTGTGTGTGTGTGTGTGTGTGTGTGTGTGTGTGTGTGTGTGTGTGTGTGTGTGTGTGTGTGTGTGTGTGTGTGTGTGTGTGTGTGTGTGTGTGTGTGTGTGTGTGTGTGTGTGTGTGTGTGTGTGTGTGTGTGTGTGTGTGTGTGTGTGTGTGTGTGTGTGTGTGTGTGTGTGTGTGTGTGTGTGTGTGTGTGTGTGTGTGTGTGTGTGTGTGTGTGTGTGTGTGTGTGTGTGTGTGTGTGTGTGTGTGTGTGTGTGTGTGTGTGTGTGTGTGTGTGTGTGTGTGTGTGTGTGTGTGTGTGTGTGTGTGTGTGTGTGTGTGTGTGTGTGTGTGTGTGTGTGTGTGTGTGTGTGTGTGTGTGTGTGTGTGTGTGTGTGTGTGTGTGTGTGTGTGTGTGTGTGTGTGTGTGTGTGTGTGTGTGTGTGTGTGTGTGTGTGTGTGTGTGTGTGTGTGTGTGTGTGTGTGTGTGTGTGTGTGTGTGTGTGTGTGTGTGTGTGTGTGTGTGTGTGTGTGTGTGTGTGTGTGTGTGTGTGTGTGTGTGTGTGTGTGTGTGTGTGTGTGTGTGTGTGTGTGTGTGTGTGTGTGTGTGTGTGTGTGTGTGTGTGTGTGTGTGTGTGTGTGTGTGTGTGTGTGTGTGTGTGTGTGTGTGTGTGTGTGTGTGTGTGTGTGTGTGTGTGTGTGTGTGTGTGTGTGTGTGTGTGTGTGTGTGTGTGTGTGTGTGTGTGTGTGTGTGTGTGTGTGTGTGTGTGTGTGTGTGTGTGTGTGTGTGTGTGTGTGTGTGTGTGTGTGTGTGTGTGTGTGTGTGTGTGTGTGTGTGTGTGTGTGTGTGTGTGTGTGTGTGTGTGTGTGTGTGTGTGTGTGTGTGTGTGTGTGTGTGTGTGTGTGTGTGTGTGTGTGTGTGTGTGTGTGTGTGTGTGTGTGTGTGTGTGTGTGTGTGTGTGTGTGTGTGTGTGTGTGTGTGTGTGTGTGTGTGTGTGTGTGTGTGTGTGTGTGTGTGTGTGTGTGTGTGTGTGTGTGTGTGTGTGTGTGTGTGTGTGTGTGTGTGTGTGTGTGTGTGTGTGTGTGTGTGTGTGTGTGTGTGTGTGTGTGTGTGTGTGTGTGTGTGTGTGTGTGTGTGTGTGTGTGTGTGTGTGTGTGTGTGTGTGTGTGTGTGTGTGTGTGTGTGTGTGTGTGTGTGTGTGTGTGTGTGTGTGTGTGTGTGTGTGTGTGTGTGTGTGTGTGTGTGTGTGTGTGTGTGTGTGTGTGTGTGTGTGTGTGTGTGTGTGTGTGTGTGTGTGTGTGTGTGTGTGTGTGTGTGTGTGTGTGTGTGTGTGTGTGTGTGTGTGTGTGTGTGTGTGTGTGTGTGTGTGTGTGTGTGTGTGTGTGTGTGTGTGTGTGTGTGTGTGTGTGTGTGTGTGTGTGTGTGTGTGTGTGTGTGTGTGTGTGTGTGTGTGTGTGTGTGTGTGTGTGTGTGTGTGTGTGTGTGTGTGTGTGTGTGTGTGTGTGTGTGTGTGTGTGTGTGTGTGTGTGTGTGTGTGTGTGTGTGTGTGTGTGTGTGTGTGTGTGTGTGTGTGTGTGTGTGTGTGTGTGTGTGTGTGTGTGTGTGTGTGTGTGTGTGTGTGTGTGTGTGTGTGTGTGTGTGTGTGTGTGTGTGTGTGTGTGTGTGTGTGTGTGTGTGTGTGTGTGTGTGTGTGTGTGTGTGTGTGTGTGTGTGTGTGTGTGTGTGTGTGTGTGTGTGTGTGTGTGTGTGTGTGTGTGTGTGTGTGTGTGTGTGTGTGTGTGTGTGTGTGTGTGTGTGTGTGTGTGTGTGTGTGTGTGTGTGTGTGTGTGTGTGTGTGTGTGTGTGTGTGTGTGTGTGTGTGTGTGTGTGTGTGTGTGTGTGTGTGTGTGTGTGTGTGTGTGTGTGTGTGTGTGTGTGTGTGTGTGTGTGTGTGTGTGTGTGTGTGTGTGTGTGTGTGTGTGTGTGTGTGTGTGTGTGTGTGTGTGTGTGTGTGTGTGTGTGTGTGTGTGTGTGTGTGTGTGTGTGTGTGTGTGTGTGTGTGTGTGTGTGTGTGTGTGTGTGTGTGTGTGTGTGTGTGTGTGTGTGTGTGTGTGTGTGTGTGTGTGTGTGTGTGTGTGTGTGTGTGTGTGTGTGTGTGTGTGTGTGTGTGTGTGTGTGTGTGTGTGTGTGTGTGTGTGTGTGTGTGTGTGTGTGTGTGTGTGTGTGTGTGTGTGTGTGTGTGTGTGTGTGTGTGTGTGTGTGTGTGTGTGTGTGTGTGTGTGTGTGTGTGTGTGTGTGTGTGTGTGTGTGTGTGTGTGTGTGTGTGTGTGTGTGTGTGTGTGTGTGTGTGTGTGTGTGTGTGTGTGTGTGTGTGTGTGTGTGTGTGTGTGTGTGTGTGTGTGTGTGTGTGTGTGTGTGTGTGTGTGTGTGTGTGTGTGTGTGTGTGTGTGTGTGTGTGTGTGTGTGTGTGTGTGTGTGTGTGTGTGTGTGTGTGTGTGTGTGTGTGTGTGTGTGTGTGTGTGTGTGTGTGTGTGTGTGTGTGTGTGTGTGTGTGTGTGTGTGTGTGTGTGTGTGTGTGTGTGTGTGTGTGCTGTGTGTGTGCGTGTGCGTGTGCGTGTGCGTGTGCGTGTGCGTGTGCGTGTGCGTGTGCGTGTGCGTGTGCGTGTGCGTGTGCGTGTGCGTGTGCGTGTGCGTGTGCGTGTGCGTGTGCGTGTGCGTGTGCGTGTGCGTGTGCGTGTGCGTGTGCGTGTGCGTGTGCGTGTGCGTGTGCGTGTGCGTGTGCGTGTGCGTGTGCGTGTGCGTGTGCGTGTGCGTGTGCGTGTGCGTGTGCGTGTGCGTGTGCGTGTGCGTGTGCGTGTGCGTGTGCGTGTGCGTGTGCGTGTGCGTGTGCGTGTGCGTGTGCGTGTGCGTGTGCGTGTGCGTGTGCGTGTGCGTGTGCGTGTGCGTGTGCGTGTGCGTGTGCGTGTGCGTGTGCGTGTGCGTGTGCGTGTGCGTGTGCGTGTGCGTGTGCGTGTGCGTGTGCGTGTGCGTGTGCGTGTGCGTGTGCGTGTGCGTGTGCGTGTGCGTGTGCGTGTGCGTGTGCGTGTGCGTGTGCGTGTGCGTGTGCGTGTGCGTGTGCGTGTGCGTGTGCGTGTGCGTGTGCGTGTGCGTGTGCGTGTGCGTGTGCGTGTGCGTGTGCGTGTGCGTGTGCGTGTGCGTGTGCGTGTGCGTGTGCGTGTGCGTGTGCGTGTGCGTGTGCGTGTGCGTGTGCGTGTGCGTGTGCGTGTGCGTGTGCGTGTGCGTGTGCGTGTGCGTGTGCGTGTGCGTGTGCGTGTGCGTGTGCGTGTGCGTGTGCGTGTGCGTGTGCGTGTGCGTGTGCGTGTGCGTGTGCGTGTGCGTGTGCGTGTGCGTGTGCGTGTGCGTGTGCGTGTGCGTGTGCGTGTGCGTGTGCGTGTGCGTGTGCGTGTGCGTGTGCGTGTGCGTGTGCGTGTGCGTGTGCGTGTGCGTGTGCGTGTGCGTGTGCGTGTGCGTGTGCGTGTGCGTGTGCGTGTGCGTGTGCGTGTGCGTGTGCGTGTGCGTGTGCGTGTGCGTGTGCGTGTGCGTGTGCGTGTGCGTGTGCGTGTGCGTGTGCGTGTGCGTGTGCGTGTGCGTGTGCGTGTGCGTGTGCGTGTGCGTGTGCGTGTGCGTGTGCGTGTGCGTGTGCGTGTGCGTGTGCGTGTGCGTGTGCGTGTGCGTGTGCGTGTGCGTGTGCGTGTGCGTGTGCGTGTGCGTGTGCGTGTGCGTGTGCGTGTGCGTGTGCGTGTGCGTGTGCGTGTGCGTGTGCGTGTGCGTGTGCGTGTGCGTGTGCGTGTGCGTGTGCGTGTGCGTGTGCGTGTGCGTGTGCGTGTGCGTGTGCGTGTGCGTGTGCGTGTGCGTGTGCGTGTGCGTGTGCGTGTGCGTGTGCGTGTGCGTGTGCGTGTGCGTGTGCGTGTGCGTGTGCGTGTGCGTGTGCGTGTGCGTGTGCGTGTGCGTGTGCGTGTGCGTGTGCGTGTGCGTGTGCGTGTGCGTGTGCGTGTGCGTGTGCGTGTGCGTGTGCGTGTGCGTGTGCGTGTGCGTGTGCGTGTGCGTGTGCGTGTGCGTGTGCGTGTGCGTGTGCGTGTGCGTGTGCGTGTGCGTGTGCGTGTGCGTGTGCGTGTGCGTGTGCGTGTGCGTGTGCGTGTGCGTGTGCGTGTGCGTGTGCGTGTGCGTGTGCGTGTGCGTGTGCGTGTGCGTGTGCGTGTGCGTGTGCGTGTGCGTGTGCGTGTGCGTGTGCGTGTGTGCGTGTGCGTGTGCGTGTGCGTGTGCGTGTGCGTGTGCGTGTGCGTGTGCGTGTGCGTGTGCGTGTGCGTGTGCGTGTGCGTGTGCGTGTGCGTGTGCGTGTGCGTGTGCGTGTGCGTGTGCGTGTGCGTGTGCGTGTGCGTGTGCGTGTGCGTGTGCGTGTGCGTGTGCGTGTGCGTGTGCGTGTGCGTGTGCGTGTGCGTGTGCGTGTGCGTGTGCGTGTGCGTGTGCGTGTGCGTGTGCGTGTGCGTGTGCGTGTGCGTGTGCGTGTGCGTGTGCGTGTGCGTGTGCGTGTGCGTGTGCGTGTGCGTGTGCGTGTGCGTGTGCGTGTGCGTGTGCGTGTGCGTGTGCGTGTGCGTGTGCGTGTGCGTGTGCGTGTGCGTGTGCGTGTGCGTGTGCGTGTGCGTGTGCGTGTGCGTGTGCGTGTGCGTGTGCGTGTGCGTGTGCGTGTGCGTGTGCG
>CAXAOA010000332.1:5000-62650 GCA_963970395.1 Ephialtes manifestator
TTCTCGTCGCTCAGGGACTAACTATCTACTTATACCTAGAAACAATGGACGTGTTCATTCCTGCGCCCCTCTTACCGTTGCTTTTAATTTTAGCGCACATTTTAAATAAATAGTTAGATTTTTCAGTTTCGTATTGTCTGCAGATGAAAGTAAATCTATCTCAAAATCTCGTCGAACGTCCTCCAGGGGAGTATTGGTAAATAATTGTAATTTAATATCATTGTATCGCGGACATTTGACTAAGAAATGAAACAGGTCGTCGTAATGACCAGGACCACAGGTACTGCATCCAAAATCGGGATTAAAATCGTATTTTGCGCCTTGATCGAGAACACTGCTAGAGTATATATTCATCATCCGTATTTGCGCAATTCTTCTTTTCTCTTGTATCGGCATTCTAATACGAATGTACGGTTGTGGCCCAGTTGTGAGCGGTAAATGTGGAAATATTTGTAGCGAATGTCCGTTTCTCATACTCTCTAGGTCCCTATGACGTAAGATTACTTGATAGGCGTTTATTATCGCGTTACGATTTTCTTTTAGCGAATTCAAACTGATATTATCCCACAGGTCACCCATCCCACATTCGACTAGGATATTCTTCATTTTAGTACACCAGTTATACTTTGTAGAATCTATGTGATCTTTGTCCATTTTTTAGAGTCTGTCATAGCAAAGTTGCGGGTACCTTAAGGGGTTCATTTGGACCCCTTAACCTTTTGGTACCTGTTCGACCCAGCGTAATGCCAGTTTGAGTACAGTGACCGCCATCGCGTCTCTTCCCGTTTCGAGTCTGACTGCGTAGCTTGGCGTGTTGCGCGGAAATTGTAAGATTTTTTTAAAAACTGTGTTCTGCACTCGCTCAAAGTAGTCAAGGTATTGGAGCCCCCAGATCTGTCCACAGTATAGCAGAGTGCTCGTTATCAAACTATTGAAGAGTGATATTTTTGTTTCCCAAGAGTCGGATTTTGTCGCGTAAAGAATGTTTAACGTAGCTCCGGTCGCTAGACTCCCGGATTTAATCGCCGTGCTAAGCTGTAGATCGAAAGAGGTCGAATTAACAAACTGAATACCCAAGTATGTGTATTCTTTTACGGTTTGAACGCTGTCATTGCCGAAACGGAATTCGGGCAAGTTGGCCAATGCTCTCTTATGCCCTTTCTTCTGGAAAATAACTACTTTCGTTTTATTTGCATTGACCGTCAGTTGATTCTCGTCACAGTATTGGCGCAAATATCGCAGTTCCTTATTTAGCTCTGTACGTGTATCCGCTAATAACACAATATCGTCAGCGTATGCGAGCATTAGGATTTCCGTTTGATGATTAATCGAGATGCCTCTGCAACCCTCCGCGAGAAGAGCAGTTTCGAGATCACTTATGAATAGAGAAAAAATAAGCGGACTTAAAATTTCCCCCTGGAGAACTCCCTCAGTGATATCCGTGAATTCCGAGATATCGTTTCCGGTTCTTACCGCCGCCTTGGCTTTTTTGTAAATATTCTGGCTGACTCGTATGAAGTTATCGCTAACCCCTAGGCTATATAGCTTTCTCCATAGCTTATTGTGATTGATGGAATCAAAGGCTCGTGAGAAATCACCAAATAGCGCGAAAACCCTGCTGTTGGGCTTGCTCAGATGAATTTTTTATTAATGCACTGAGTGTAAAGATGTTATCTGCGCAACCCCTCCCTTTGCAGAAACCCGCTTGAAATTCGGGGATTTTTCCAGCCGATTCTGCCCAGGATTCCAACTGCTTATTAACCAAATATGTGAACAATTTCGCGATGCAGTTTTGCAGAGCTATTGGTCTATAATTTTCAGGCATGTGAGGATCTTTTTTTTATAGATTATCGAAAAAAATCGACTCGCTCTACTTGGGCGATATCTCTTTTGTGGAAAGGATTCTATTGAACAATAGTACAAGGAAAAGCACCCAGTTTCCCGGTAGATATTTAAAGAATTAATTGGTAATTCCATCAGATCCCGGTGCTTTTCTATTTTTTGCATTTTTTAGGCTGTTACTGATTTCCTGCGCAGAGATGGGTGAAGCTAAGATAGGAACTCGTCTTTCTTCCAACTGTAAAATTTCGTTTTCCCGTAATGGATAGATATTCGCAAAGTAATTAGTCCAAGTTTCTATATTTACGAGGTTTTCGCTAAATGCGCTACGTCTGTATTTATTAATGTTATTCCAAAAATCTTCGGAGGATTTCGTGCTCGCCAGTGAGTCTAAGATATATTCGTTGTATATTTTTTTCTTTTGATTAATTAAGTTCTTGTACTCTTTTTTACTTTTTTGGAGTGCGCTCAAGTCCTCCGACGAAAAATTGCTATTTTCGTAGACGCAGAGGCACCGTGCGATCTCTCGCTTGGCATGAAAACATTCTCCATCGTACCAAGGCTTATTCCGATTTTCGCTAAATTGCCCGACCTTTTTACTTATGTTTACCGCTTTTGATGTCGAGTTGATTGCGGATTTTAAGCTTTCATACATTCTGTTTGCACCTCCAAAAATTTCCGCAACTTGAGGTTGAATGCATTAGATCAGTATATTCTTTTTGTTTATCCGCATCCCATTTTAATCTATTATCGTCGCGTGCCACAGGTCTTCCTTTTTCAATATGCTTATCGTTAAAGTTTCGAAAAGTCACCTTGGCGGGGAGATGATCCGACTCTGTGACTATGTAGAGAACTTTGAAGTCGAGAATGTTCAGCAAGTGAGCTAAACTGCACCACGCTAGATCTATGACCGTGGCACCGGTTGGACCTAGATGCGTGAAACGAGCGGGCGTATCACGCACCGATCTGCCATTCAGGACAGCCAAGTTGTTAGTTTCCATCATTTCTATCAATCGCTGTCCTTTACTGTTTAATGTTTCATCCCGGCTAGATCTAGCGTGGCTCAGTTTACAATTTGGCGGCATGCTATTTATATCTAGTTGATTTGCGTTATCAATTCTACAATTAAAATCACCTCCCAAGTATAATGGCATGTTCGGGTAAGAGGTAGCCGTTTGTGTTATTATTTCGTTTATTGAGCAAAGGGCAGCCACATCTGCGAGAGGATGAAGGTAAAAAACACCTGTAATAAATTCCGACGTGGAGCATTTCATTTTTAACATAATCCAATTCGTTGTTATTCATAATTTATTGGCAGCATATATCTTGGGATTAAACCCTATCGCAAGACCGCCCTTAGCTCTACCTCGTTCAAATTGTCATATTGCTGGTGTATAAATAAAGTCAAATTTCTTAAAAACTTGCGGAAGCGTTGTTGGCGTTTCTTCTACCCATGTTTCGCAAAGGCATAAGTTCGGTGAGATTTCTTCGTTTAGATCCTGCAAGTTCGAGATGCCGTGAATATCCCAGTATAAGATTGCTGACGATGAGAGATTTGTTTTGTATCCATCCGTTGATTCTATGACGCTCGATGTGTTGACATTACGAGCTGGATTCTCGTGGGTCTTGAGGTATTGTTTTGGAGCCCGCGCTTCCCTCTCCGTTAGCTGCAGTGATGATTGCTACGCTTTAGCGCCGCTGTTCATCAGGTTCGGCACGTCCTTGAGTAGATAGCTATCCATTTTTGCGTTGTTTGGTGACAGCTTCCTCTTATTAATGGGTTTCCCGAATTTCGATCTTTTCGATAGCGGCGAAGCGATAGACTGATTTAGATTTTCTTCGTCTGAGTCACTGACCGTAGTCTGCTTTTGAGCTCGCTCTTCTGATGCTTGTCTGATGAGCATGAAAATATCCGAAGACTCCACTGTTTCTTTAGACTTAGGGGTGCGATGTGCTCCGCTAGCTGTTTTTTTTTCGTTCGAATTATTCTCACCTATTTCTCTCAGTATCGAGGACTGCTGTGCTTCGGCGAGCATTAATGGTTTGCCGCCCACGATTAGTTTGTTTCGTCTTATTTTCGTGATTGTACCGAGAGCTTTCAATTTCTTCTGAATGTTCACTAGTTCTCTTCTGTCTTCTCTTTCTTGCTTTGTCAGATCGTCAGAGACACTGATGCTGTGTTGTCGTAGTTTCTGCGGGCTTGTTATAACTTTGTATTTTCAGTTGACGGCTGTCAGCCTGACCAGCACGGGACGCTTTCCAACAACTTTACCGAGCCTGTATGCATGAGAGATAAACGATATAGGAACTTCTGCTCCGATTCCGACAAACAGCTTATGTACACTGCTTAGCAGATCTTGGTTGAATGTGTGCGTGTCCGGGAGATTGAAGAGAACGATGTGTTTCTCCTTCGATCACTGAGGTCCTCCTTTATCGCACCGACCTCTTCGGAAAGAGAGACATATTTTGTTTTTAACACGCGCACGTCAGACTTGAAACTTTTATTATCCTTTTTCAGAGTACTTAAATCCGTTTTGATTTCCTTCATGTCGGCATTGATTTTATTTAATAATTGTAAAATCGCTTCATTTTGCGCCGTCGTGCCGATGGATTAAATTAGCTGTCACACACTGTATAATGTTTATGTCCCATCCGCGCGAGCGGCAAACAACTCGACGCAGCACAGCCAGTATACTCGTCTCTGTCGAATTTTCGTGCGGGTTAGCTCTCGCGAACTGTCAAGAGCACGAGAATGCGATTTGATCACGCCGAAATTCTTCTGTATAAAGGCTGTAGCTAGGCTACTTCACTTTAGTTATGAATACTCAATTATGCAGCTGATATGCACTCTGCTCAGACCAACCGAACAGCGGAATAAAAGTAAACTTATGCGATAATATCTGAGGTTTATTTTGGCTGTCGGTTCGGAGCGTTTGACAACACGTCTGCTCTCTTCGGTCGCTCGTGCGAGACTCCGGGCTCTATATATATATTAATAATTATTTGTTGGGTGCCAATTAGTTTATTGGTAAACTAATAAAACCGGTATTCACTTCATATATTCGCTTGACTTGACCAAAATTAACACTCGAAAGATAGAACGAGAGGGTCGGGCTCGATTTGGGTGACCCAAGAGAGGAAATTGCAGAAATAATATAGATATTGGTATTTATAGATTTACTTACAGTTTATTGGTTCAACTTTAATAATCCTTTGATCAATAATTATTCAATTCCTTATTCCATATGGTATTGTCCACGACTTCTTAGCTTATAAAGCGCTAGTCTATGGTCTATTGTGTAGCTTATAAAGCGGTTGTTCCACGATCGATAAATAGTTATGAGTGTTCGGTCACACAGGCGAGGCACGAGTGACACTCGTTGCGCGCTTCGATCGATGGAAACTTTGGGAATCTATCAAGCAGCGCACGCGCCCTTATTCCCTATAGACTTACGCATGCCCTAGCGATGTATTCTCGGCGGGCGTCGAGGAAAATCTTTGCACGCCTGAATTCTATCTCAACGACATGCATCAATTTTTAGATTTTGTACTATTTGTCCACTAAATTACCCGGAAATTAACATTTTTCAATTTTTATCTCTCCAATACTTTAGAGCTGTTGGAAGGTACGAAATTTTTGATAAATGACTTTCTTCTTACAGTATTCCGATAGAAAATTTTCTGCGCTTTCCGAAAAAATATAGACATTTTTGAAAAAAAAAAAACTTAATTAGTTTTTTTTTTACTAGAAACCTTCAAAATGACTTTTCTCAAGCAGATAGTAATTTATTCGCTCGAAACATTTAAAAAAATTTTATATGTCTATCTGCGAAAATACTCTGTAAATTTCAAGTTGGACTTTGCATTCATCTAAAATGGGGCTATCTTTCATATGAGCAGATATTTTTGGAAGTATTCTCAGCTTTATGAATCTGATAAATGCGAGAGTAGCTCAATCAACATGTATATGCCTTTCGAAAATGAAATTTAACATATTTCCGCAAGTTTTTAGACTTGTCATTTTCTCCAATTGTTCCTACAGAAATTGGTGAATTCGAGCACCCATGATCAATGCGTATGGATCTAAATAAAGTTTATAGAATACCATATATTTTGTTAACATACTCTGATGAAGTCGGTTTTACACTGTGGAGAGAAAAGACGTGTAAAAAAAATATAAATACATATTTATTACGATCGTTTATAACGGAACGTTTTATTCCCAGCAAGAAACTCGCTATATAGCTGTTCAACACGACCGTGATATAGACATACATCACGAGTCCGGAACTCGCATCTGCTGAAACGCTGTCCACGAGGATGACGGTTACTAGCCTCGCTTATAGTGGGACTATCTTTATATAAGAAAGTCTCACTCAGAGATAGCACTTTGTTCCATAATTAAGAGGTGCGGTATCCGCGTAGCAAAAAGGGGTACTACGGAGAATCTCGCCAAAAAACTTGCCGAGAATGTAGATACAGTCAAGCACGGGACCCGGATCATGACTCTCTTCGAGATTCCTAGTTAATTACCCCAGATTCTTTATGACATTCTTGAGAATCTATTACAGTTTCTTAAGAAAATCCAAAATTATGCGTAGGATCTATTCAAGATTCTCGCCGAGATTCCATAGAATCTGTCCCAGATTTTACACGAGATTTCGGAGAATCTATTCTCGATTCATTACGGCATTCCAGAGAATATATCCCAGAATAAGTACGAGATGTAAGAGAATCTATGTCAGATTATGTACGAGATTCCAAACCCTAGCATCTTTCCAAGATTCTCCCGAAGTTTAAAGACATGCGTATAATGTATCCCAAATTCTGATTCCAGAGAATTTATGCCGGATTCTTTTTGAAATTCTCACGATAATCTCGGGAAATCGTATAGTATCTCTCAGATTCTCTCTGAAATTCTCATATATGGGATTGAAAAAATAAAAATAAAAATGAAAAAATAATTTCTCCCCCTCTCGTAACTTTTAAGTGATTTTGGATAGAATTACAGTCTAACCAAATGGAAACCGCCTAATATTTACAAGAGCATCTAACCGTATCTATGAAACTAGTCCAGAAAATTAATTTTGGTTACATTTCGTTTTCTTACATTTTTTTTCCAATATTGATTTTTTTTATTATATTTTTTTAATCGACTATATGAGAATCTTGCGAGAATCCCGGAAATAATTTATGATAGTTTTAATTATAGATTCTAGGATACATTTTATACGTAGTCTATGTAAAATCTAACTAAAATCGCCTAAAATTTACAATGTGTTACCCACCGAACATAAATAGAATGTCCGAGAAAATTGATTTCTGGCACATTTCTCCTTTTTCAATTTTTTTCCTTGAATTTGAGCATTTTCATTTTGATAGTTTTATTCATTACATGATAATTAAATAAGAAGCTTTGAGAGAACCTGGATAATCTCGAACACAATCTGGCTTTGATTCTCTGGAATATCGTGAAGAACCGAATATAAATTCTCTAGAATTTCGTCTAGAATCTAGAAAATATTTTACGACATTTCAGGATTTTTAGGCACTCACGTTTTGAAAAAAGAAACATTGCAAATGTTGGTATAGTTTGAATCAATCCATTACTTTTTACACCAGATTCCTTAAACAAAATGAAGTACACATTCTTGGTGTAACAAAATACGAGAATTTCATTATTTAGTATTTTTTTGTGTTGAGAGGAGATTTTGTGTTACCCGGACATCCGTATCAGTCAGGGGCTCTGGATTGAAGAGACCGAACAAGATGAAATTTACAGCATTTCTTATTCTAGACTTGAGAAGTATCCCGCGTAGAAAAAAACAATCTTGCGAAGGATTTTTTTAAGAATCTTGAAAAAAATCTTGAAACAAACTTTGAAACAATCTTGAAACGAATTACGTAAGATCCGGAGCAAGATTCTTTCTATTGGGAAGCGTACTACGAATCTCTGTAAGAATCGTAAAGATATGTAAAGATTTTTGAAAAGTTACTTTGAGAGAATCGTGAAACGATTCCGTCAATTTAAGAAGGACATTTTTTTAAGAAGCTTAATAAGAATCTTTAAGCGCATCAAACGGAACCTGTTGTTTCTTACTAGGATTCTTTTCAAGCTACTTTTTCTTCGACAGTGTGAAAAGAATCTTTCAAAGAATCGTGAAAAGAGTCTTTGAGACAGTCGTATCGTGATCAAATCCGAGGAAAAAATTGAAAAAGAAGATATGTGACAGAAATAAATGTTCTGGGCCAGATTTATGTTTAGTGGGTAAAGTTAAACTCCATAGTAAATTCTAGAATAGAATCTAGAATAGAATCTAGAATAGAATCTAGAATAGAATCTAGAATAGAATCTAGAATAGAATCTAGAATAGAATCTAGAATAGAATCTAGAATAGAATCTAGAATAGAATCTAGAATAGAATCTAGAATAGAATCTAGAATAGAATCTAGAATAGAATCTAGAATAGAATCTAGAATAGAATCTAGAATAGAATCTAGAATAGAATCTCGAATAGAATCTAGAATAGAATCTAGAACAGAAACTAGAATAGAATCTAGAATACAATCTAGAATAGAATCTAGAATAGAATCTAGAATAGAATCTAGAATAGAATCTAGAATAGAATCTAGAATAGAATCTAGAATAGAATCTAGAATAGAATCTGGAATAGAATCTAGAATAGAATCTAGAATAGAATCTAGAATAGAATCTAGAATAGAATCTGGAATAGAATCTAGAATAGAATCTAGAATAGGTTCTATACGTTGTGAAGAATTTTCCCTAGGGGAATCCTGCACAGATAACTCATTCCTCAACACTATCTAGCGTAATAAAAATACAAATTGAAAATAACTAAACAGTGCGTAACCGTCAAATATCTAACATTAACCCGAGATTAGCATCTTCGACGGGATCCGCTGAGGATCAGGTAGCATATCGCGATAGAGAGAGCTGCACGATCAGGTAGAGAGCGATGACGTAACTTCAGATCGCTTAGGCGATACGGGAACATGGTATTAGGTAGCTTAATTACCGACAGGGAGCTTGTATCAGGTAGCTTGATGCCGATCAGAGAGCTTCTTACAGTTCGCTAGCTAGTGGGTATCAGGTAGTTTAATACGGGGCAGGGAGCTCCTAACAGGTAGCATACTCATCGAAAGATAGCCCGTATCAGGTAGCTTAATGTCGAACAGAGAGCGTCTAATAGGTAGCTTAACAATCGAGAGGTAGCGGATATCAGGTAACTGGATGTCGATCAGAGAGCTAGTAATACCGAACAGAGAGCTTCTAACAGGTAGCTTAATACCGAACCGGGGGCTCCGAATCAGGTAGCTAAATTATCGAAAGATATTTCCTATCAGTTAGCCGAAGCACTCGATAGGAATAGAGATCAGGTAGCTAAAACGTAGTCTCGGGTCTGAACCAAATGATAACGCAAAGTCAAATATTTAATTAAAAGGTGGACGATGGTAAGTCACTAACTAAAGGATTTTGCGCCAGGCACAAAGTACCGCCGGTGATGGACCGACTTGATTGATTTTCCTCTAGAGTAATGGATTACACGATCCTGGATAGTGAGAGAATAGGATAAAACAACGGAATGCACGGCTAACTATTGAACTGAAGCATGGTAGAGGGGCTGGTTCAAAGCAAATAAGTGACAACAACGCGAAGCTTCAGGAATCTTTGGCGTTTATTATCAAATCCTGGGCTGCAGTCGGATATTATTCGAGGCGCACGATGGATCGGTTATTATTTTACGATAACGTGAGATAACGAAATAGAATCCCAATGATACAAATTTAGAAGTCAAAACAATATGATTCGTGCTAATTCTTGAGTAATAATAATCACCAATTTTGAAATAGTATAAAAGTAACACAATAATAAATGCCATACGAAGGCTGAACCACGCCAGGCAATAACACGCGCTCATTTGTTAGAAGTAATAGCATAAAATAAAATAAAACGGTCGGAAAATTCTCAGTGGGGAGAGCAGATGAAGTTCCCAAAAGTTAGCTTAACAGTAAGTAATGTGATTTAAGAATTATAAGCAAGCATTATTTAATTAAAAAGGTAGCAAAACGTACGGCCAATCACAAATAATGGAAAAGATAGCGTGAAGGATAACAGGTAGGCAAACTAGTAACGTGAACAGAAATAATATCTTCAAAATTATAACGTGATAGTAAGAAAGCTAACGTAGTAAGGTAGCATAGTATACGACCGAGATGTAAACATCCCGGCGGACTAGAGGTGACCGCTGGCCCAAACGCTCCGGCAGAGGAGACAATGCAAAGCGCACGATAGATCGAGGTAGCGGAATATTCATCGCAATAAATTCCCGCGTAGAAAAAAGTAGTCTATTTGAGATTCTCGGAGAGATGCTCGGCAGAATCTCGGTGATAATCTAGCCGAGAATCTCAAGAATCTCACAAAGAATCTATGTGAGAGTCAACGATGGTTCCCGCAGCATGCTTCTCTCTGAAATTCCTGAGATTCCGGAGAATCTATCGCAGATTCTATACGAGATTCTCGAGAATCTATCGCAGATTCTATACGAAATTCTCGAGAATCTATCGCACATTCTGTACGAGATTCTCGAGAATCTATGCTAGCTTCCTACCGAGATTCTTTGGAAAAACTTTTACTTCAATTATTATAATTTATCCTAGATTCTTTCAGAGATTCCAGAGAATCTGTCGCAGATTCTATACGAGATTCTAGAGAATCTATCCCAGCTTCTTACCGAGAATTTTTGGAAAAACTTTATTTTTAATTGGTACAATCTACCCTATATTCTTTAAAAGATTCCAGAGAATTTATCGCAGATACTGTACGAGATTCTAGAGAATCTATCCTAGATTCTTCACGAGATTCCATCCTAGATTTTTCACGAGATTCCAGAGAATCTATGCTAGATCCTTTTTGAGATTCTCACAGAAGTCTCGGAAAATCATATATAATTTATCGTAAAATCTTTTCCAAATTCTTTCAAAGGTCTAGGGAAAGCGAAAAGAACCTATTTTTGATTCTTTTCTAGATTCTCGCAAAGGTCTAGAGAATTCGAATAGAATTTATCCCAGATCTTTTCCGAGATGCTCGTTGAATTATCATATAATGAATAAAAAAAATAAAATAAAAATTATCAATTCCAAGGAACAAATTGAAAAAGAAGAAATGGGACAGACGTCAATTTTCTGGGCCAGATTTATGTTCAGTGGGTTAAGTTAGATGCCATAGTAAATTTTAGGTGAGTTTCGTTGGGTTCTAAATAGACGTACAGAATCTCGGATAGATTCTATACGTCTAGGATAAATTTTATAGATTCAACTTAGACGTATAGAATCTATCCTAGATTACGTACGTCTATATAGAAGATATCCTAAGTTATGTATAGAATCTAGGATAGATTCTAGAATCTAAATACAGGATATTTTCATATAGAACCCAACGAAACTGACCTAAAATTTACTATGGTGTCTAACTTAACCCACTAAACATAAATCTGGCCCAGAAAATTTATTTCTGTCACATTTCTTCTTTTTCAATTTTTTCCTTGGAATTGATCATTTTTATTTTTCTTTTTTTTATTCATTATATGATAATTAAACGAGAATCTCGGAAAAGATCTGGGATAGATTCTATTCGATTTCTCGAGACCTTTGAAAGAATTTGGAAAAGAATGAAGGGTAAATTCTATATGATTTTCCGAGACTCCTATGAGAATCTCAAAAAGAATGTGGCATAGATTTTCTGACATCTCGTACAGAATCTGGAATAGATTCTCTGGGATCTCGTGAAAAATCTAGGATAGATTCTCTGGAATCTCGTAAAAAACCTAGGATTGATTATCAATTTAAAAAAAGTTTTTCCATAGATACTCGGTAAGAAGCTAGGATAGATTCTCTAAAATCTCGTACAGAATCTGTGATAAATTCTCTGGAATCTCAGGAATCTCTGAGAGAAGCATGCTGCGGGAACCATCGTTGACTCTCAAAAAGATTCTCTGTGAGATTCTCGAGATTCTCGGCTAGATTCTCACCGAGATTTTTTTGAGAATCTCTCTGAGAATCTCAAATATACTACTTTTTTCTACGCGGGATCCTACAGTATTCTAGAGAGCTATTTTATCGTACTTTAAACAAATTCTCAATCTGATATTTAAGAAAAAGGTAACACGCAATATAATTGCATCAAGTAAATCGCAAACTGAACTTATCAAACTAGACGACCAGAACAATAGAAAACTCTTTGACTTCAGTAAAAGACAGAACGACACCTTGACTTTATCCAAAACTATCAACAAAACTAATAACCAACATACAAAATACACTAGTCAAAGGTAGCACAAAAGAGTTTTCTACTTTAACAAGAATGAAATAGGAGGGATGAGCCTCACCGGTGTCCTGCAAGCAGATCCTCGAAGTATTCGAGGCACGTTCTCTCAGCACAGCGGTAACACGGAAGTGAATCGATGTGGCGCATGCTGTCGATCGATGATGTTTTCCCCACTCCGCCTAGTCGCCCGTTATCGTGCTCGCCAGCGCAGGATGGTCCTTCGCTCTCGCGAGATTCGTAGCTCTGCCCCTTCGTATAATGGTAGCAGTGATGGAGGGCCGCGGGACAGCTTAGCGCACAATTCAAATTTGAATGCGGCCGGGCAGGGTACGATTAATCAATGTATCGGGCTCATACTCACGTTTTCTTCACAATCTCTTCATGCAGCAAATTGCTCTGCTTCCTGAAGGCCTTCCCCTTGGATCCGGTAGCGTCATTAAAAGAATGCGGAGTTCCTCACGTGGAAAATCGTGGCCAGCGATGCGTCGGCATTTGAACTCACAACTTTTGGTGCACCGCTGCAATTAAACTCTTCTCCTGACGATCCTAGGACCTTTCAGAATGAGGCGCCGGGTTGTCCGGACCGCAGCGATCCAGGTTGCAGTGGGATGGTCCAGCTCCAGGCTGGTAAGTCTTGAGAGAGGCGGGTGGCACGGTAATATTTCGGTCCATTTTCCGACGCGCTCCCAAGGCATCCAAGCTCCGCAGACACGGTGTCCTAATATCCAAGATGTGTGGTCTCTGAGCTTCCAAACGTAGTAATGCAATTCCTCAATAGCTCAAAGGCCTCTTTTAAGTTCGAGGTAGCAAAACAACAGTAAAATTGAGCTGAGCACTTTTAGGTAGCGGTGGCACTTGGCGATGACGAAATGGGCGGCCAGGCGGAGACTGCTTCTTCGTTGGTTGGTGTGTATGAGGTGAGACTCCGTCGTATAGGGAACATTACGGTTGAGCGGACTTACTTACTAATAATTTAGTCTTAATAAAATTAGTTTCAATAAAATTAAGTGAAAGTTTAGCGAAGTCGATGTGTAATTTAAGATAGCAAAATTCTCTAAAATGGCTAATTAATAATTCACTCCTCGCCGCTTATGCTCACAGATAACGCTCCGTTCGGCAGTTACGCGCCGAACCGCGACGTCTACCGAGGAAACTCGCAGCGGTCAAATCTCGCGAATTTAAAATTAGTAAGAACGGATAGTGAGCAACAGCCTCTCGGGTAGTGGGGCATCCAGTATAAAAGCCAGCCCCTCGCACCGATATCATCTCATTAGACAGCAATTTTTCAAACCCGAAAGACCGCTCCTTAGACTAAGTATCCGACTCTTACAGGCCTCAATATTGCATTGACACTTGTTAAGAGTTCCTTGAGCACAGCCTAGCTCGCCCGATTACCTTAGTATTTCGCTAACACATTCGGTTCTTCCTTGAGCCCAGACGCTCCTGTGGGTCTTGGCATTGCGCTAACACTCCCAGTATCTTTCTTTTCTTTATTTCTATCCTCAATGTTCCGTCTTAATATTCGTAAGAATATCGTCCTTCTATTCCTCCCTTAAAAATATCCGTAAGCCTCGATATTGCATCGACACCTACTTCTACGGAACTAATAGCTTATATAGGCCTCAATATTGCATTGACACCTACTCCAGTTAAAAACCCAAAAAACCGCATTAATCCGCTCTTCCTGTAGGCCTCGTTATTGCAAAAACACCTAAGACCCAAATCTAACTCCACTATTTGAAATACCGGCCTCGTTATTGCAACGACACTGGTATATCTATCTATCTTTTACCTCATCTTCGCAAACTTTCTTGGAAGTGGTCGGGTATCTCACATACACGACCACGAATAAGAGGGCTGCTGAAGTTATTCGCTAGGCACTGTCTATCGACAGTACCTGTAGAAAAACTGAGGTAAACAAAGCTCCATACCCGAATATATGCGCAGGCCTTGGTACCGCACCAACACTTGCCCGTGTCTCGCACTATACTGCCGGAGCCTGGCTCCCGCCACGCTTACGCATGTTCTTACACACACACACACCACCACAATTTAAATCTCAAATAGTAGCTTCTCATAGATTTGTCTCGTAATTATCAAGGCTTCCGTAATTACGAGGTTCGAGCCATATAACCTGTTTTTGCACATCAGCTTGCAGCAGATGTATCGAGTCATACTCTTATAAGATTTAAAGGGATTTATTTAATTCGTTATTTTCTTTTCCGTAAATTTAACTCTTGCTGATATAATAATCGGCAAATCCATTATTTTTTTTGTCATTTCTATTATAGAACTCCTGGAGGTAGCCCGACTCACGACGATTAATAATCACGTTGCCTGATAATTATAAAAGCAATTAGAGTCACGTTGCCAAAGATAGAGCTAGGCCGATAGTGAATCAAGACGTATTGTCCCCCTTGAGCACAGACGCTTATGTTACTTGATGCATTGAGAATCCTTCACTCTTCCCTTGTAGTAGTAGTAGTAGTATTTATTAATGTTCGCCTATTGGCATTACATGACTTCCTTTGTACATTCCACTTATATCTACTTATTCTAACCTATCCTAACCGCTTGTTTCCTGCCCTCCCCCCTTCCCTCCTACGCTTCCCTTCCACTTCTTCCTTTCATTCTGTCCATTCTCGTATCCATTCATATCCCTCCCCATTCTCCCGCTATTTCTGCTATCTCTCCCTCCCATCTCTACATCCCCTCACATTCCTTCGCTGCATGTTCCAGGTTGTCTATCCCTTTCTCGCACAACCTGCATCATATCTCCTCCCCCCCTATCCAGTAACTATTTGCCCTCTCCTCGTATCCTCACCTCACCCTTGCAATCGCCCTTATCCACCCTTTCCCTTTCCTTCTCCCTTCCCTTATGTACGCTGGCACTTCCTCCGTTTTTATTTCCCCATATCTCTTGTTATACCTCGATTCCCTTATCTTCTTCTCTATTTTCTCTCTCCATACCTCTTCCGCTCTCTTCTTCATTTTTTCCTCCCACCTTACACCCTCTTCCATCCATCTCTCCACTTCCCGCTCATTTGACCCGTGTCTCTCCATGTAACTCTTCCTCTGTAAATTCTCTTCCGTTATAGGCTGCATTTCCTCATCCCTTTTCCTTTCTTCCCAGCACTCCCTTAGCATCTTGTTTCTTTGCCCCTTCCACATCTTCTCTTCCCATCGCATAGCTCTCCCTGTCATTTGCATGTTTCTATGCTTCCTTTTCACCTCCTCTCTAACCATGTATCCCAGTGTGCTCCTATCCACTCCCAGCACCCATCGTACATACTTCTCCTCTAGCTGGTCTACTTCCTTCCACTCTTTCCACCTCCACAGTTCCGCGCCGTACGAGATTATTCCTCCTACCACTGCATCGAATATCTTGATTCTCCATTCCACGTCGGTCTTAAATTTCCTCTCCCCTATCCCCCACACCGTTCTCATCGCTATCTGTGCCTTTCTCAATCTCTCGTTCACATGTGCCTTATTCCCGTTGTCTCTCCTCAAAATATGTCCTAGGTACGTTATCGCATCCACTTCCTTTTTTCCTTTCTTCCATCTCACTTCCTCCTGTTCCTTCTTTCTTCTGCTCTGAACACCACCATCTTCGTTTTTTCCGCATTCAGCTCCAACCTTTCTCTTTTAAGTACTTTTCCAATCTTCTCATGATCTCCTCCATTGCTTCCTCTCCTTCTGCCAGCAGTACTACGTCATCCGCATTCTGTCCATATCCTACGATTTTCTAACTTTATTCCCCCAACCCCCTTACTCATTTCCTCTCCCAAGTCCGTCAGATGTATGTTAAGCAGCGTGGGGCTCAGCGGGCACCCTTGCCTTACGCCTTTGCTTGTCCAGAACTCCTCGGATTCTTCCTGCCCCACTCTTACTCTGCACCTCGTTTCTTTATACGTCTCCCTCGCTCACTCTATCAATCCTTCCTTTATTCCCCTCTTTCTCATTGCTTCCCATAGTTTCTCTCTATCTATATTGTCAAACGCCGCCTTCAGGTCCACAAACAGTCCGAATACCTTTCTTCCCATCTTCAGTCTTCTTCCTATTAGGTGCTTCAATATACATTGTAACGTGGTAAAATTGATTCGCGAGTTCATTTATTTCTTTTGTTAACGGTGGATTGAGTAGCCGTGTTTGTTTTATCGGGGAGAATTTGACTGTCGCGGAAAGGTGTATAATTTTCTGTGTTCGAGAGTGCTAATCGTTCCCGCTGCGCGATACGTGTGAGTGGGAAAGAGAGAGAAGCGGACGAGAACGCGTCGCTTAGTGAGAGTAAGAGAGAAGCGCGCGATCTCTTTTCCTTAATATAGAGTATCTTTCGTTTCATTAAAAAGTTTATTTCCCTCGGTATTCCCTCTTCGGGGTGAGGATACGTGGGATTAGTATTGGTTTTGTTATTTGTTGGAAGCCAGGTGGATCAGCGGATCCAGCCTGAGGTAAAATTTAAGCTTTAATTCTTCTTTATTTGCTGAAAATCATTCGCTCTCTCTCTCGCGCGTATTTGTGTGCTTTATTGTGTGTATGCGTGTGTGGTGAGAGCCTCGGCGTGCGGCATCTCACATGGGGCATCGAGGCCCGAAATTGTTTTGCTGGGAGAATTATTTTCTTGCTTGTTCTTTTTCGATAAATTTAAAATAAAATATTATTTTGGGTTTTTTTTCTCCCTCAAGATATTGGCAGGGTTTTATTTATTTAACTAGCGAGAAAAGCCCATAAGAATCCCGCCACTCTACATCTCTTGACGGCTGCGGCTAGTCCAGGCAAAGCAGCTTGGCCTTTTACATCGCGGGTTTTCCCTGGCGCGAAAGCGCCTGGCGCCCAGGGTTAAAATAAAGGGGAGAATCCGCAGGCTTTAGCTTTGTAGTGCGCTTGGAATTTTTAGGGAAATTTACACTACAAAATTGGCGCCCAACGTGGGGCGATTTTAAGGGGGGGGGACTTGTAACGTGGTAAAATTTTAATGATCAATGCAAGCTCCTCGCGATACAAAGACTCTCGACAGATCCGTAGGGCCTCATAAGGATAACGAATATTATTATTAATTTCCGCTTATTTTTATATTTTTTTTTATCATGTACGAGAGACGAGGAAACATCGACGTATACTCTTCGAATTTTCTACGCCATGTTCCCTCCGAGCAACGAGATAGAGTTGCTTACGAGGCGTCACCCACTCCCTGAAACATCGAGGAAGTCGCCGTGAACGAGGGATGCAAGAACACCTATGCAACACCTATGAAAACCGCCGTCGATTGCGTTGCGCTGCGCTTCCTAATTTGGACCTCGCGCGCCAGAGGCGCCAACCGTTTAGCGTTTCCAAAATATCGCGAAAAGTTAGAGTTGGCCGCCTGATTTTCCGCAGGTCAAGTAATTAGAGTAGGGATGAGAGGGCTCGGGCTTCCGCGATCGGCACATCTCGAGGCTGTTCCGTGGGAACGTTTGTCGCGCGAGGAGCTGTTGTGTGGGTTTTCTAGGGTTAGATTGGACGCTCGATCTCCTCGGCGACATAAACCGTTCGAGACTTGACTCCCGCAGGAATATAGGACATAAAATATATTGAGAGA
Organism: Ephialtes manifestator; assembly: GCA_963970395.1. Lineage (NCBI taxonomy): Eukaryota > Metazoa > Arthropoda > Insecta > Hymenoptera > Ichneumonidae > Ephialtes > Ephialtes manifestator. The sequence goes on from CAXAOA010000332.1 coordinate 22,763, forward strand.
AAGGAAGAGCGGAGAATCGATAGCTCTTGAAGATCTTTGGTACGTCGATTAGCGAGGTAAGCCCCGTCTCTCATTTATTTTATTGTGTTTTCGGAAAGCAGTGTCGCGACGACGATTCTTCGCGCGTGTTTGAGCCCGCGAGCTAATTCGTTCGAGAAATTGTATTGTATAGGTCCCGCGTGGCTTTACGGCGAGATCGTTGTCCTTTCGTAGGTGGAGGATTATTTATAAAATTTTTACTGTCGGGAGTGCTACCCGGAACCAGCCATTATCGTTTCTTTGTTAATTACCTCGTATTTTTCGGGAATCATTAAAGTGCGCGGGAACGATTGTTTTGTCGGTGTGAGAGTAATTCGCGAGTTCATTTATTTCTTTTGTTAACGGTGGATTGAGTAGCCGTGTTTGTTTTATCGGGGAGAATTTGACTGTCGCGGAAAGGTGTATAATTTTCTGTGTTCGAGAGTGCTAATCGTTCCCGCTGCGCGATACGTGTGAGTGGGAAAGAGAGAGAAGCGGACGAGAACGCGTCGCTTAGTGAGAGTAAGAGAGAACCGCGCGATCTCTTTTCCTTAATATAGAGTATCTTTCGTTTCATTAAAAAGTTTATTTCCCTCGGTATTCCCTCTTCGGGGTGAGGATACGTGGGATTAGTATTGGTTTTGTTATTTGTTGGAAGCCAGGTGGATCAGCGGATCCAGCCTGAGGTAAAATTTAAGCTTTAATTCTTCTTTATTTGCTGAAAATCATTCGCTCTCTCTCTCGCGCGTATTTGTGTGCTTTATTGTGTGTATGCGTGTGTGGTGAGAGCCTCGGCGTGCGGCATCTCACATGGGGCATCGAGGCCCGAAATTGTTTTGCTGGGAGAATTATTTTCTTGCTTGTTCTTTTTCGATAAATTTAAAATAAAATATTATTTTGGGTTTTTTTTCTCCCTCAAGATATTGGCAGGGTTTTATTTATTTAACTAGCGAGAAAAGCCCATAAGAATCCCGCCACTCTACATCTCTTGACGGCTGCGGCTAGTCCAGGCAAAGCAGCTTGGCCTTTTACATCGCGGGTTTTCCCTGGCGCGAAAGCCTCTGGCGCCCAGGGTTAAAATAAAGGGGAGAATCCGCAGGCTTTAGCTTTGTAGTGCGCTTGGAATTTTTAGGGAAATTTACACTACAAAATTGGCGCCCAACGTGGGGCCAGAGCTTATTTCTCGTTTGATTTATTTTCTTTAAATTTGGTTGTAATCGTGAGAATTGACATTTTGGAAATTGGGAAAAATTATTAAAAAGTTAGGAATCGTTAAAAGCTTAAATTAAATAAATTATGAATTGTCCTATATTTTTAAAGCAGTTAAAATCATTAAAATTATTAATATCTTTAAAAGTATTAAAAGTTTAAATTATTATAAATCTAATAAATTGGCAATTCTCTTCCAAAAGTAAAATTATGAATTATTAAAGTTATTAAATCATTTTAAATATAAATTATTTGAAATTTTGAAAAGTTAAACCGGTGCGATGGTCTAGTGGTCAGTGTACTGGCCTCTAGTCCAGAGCATCGGTAGGTCGCGGGTTCGATTCCCGGTGCCGTCGATTTTCGTCGAAAATATAAATACGGACGCGATGAAGCTCCAGATGTATACATGAGACCCACACAGGTATTTCTACCTGTGGGGGTCACATGTATACAGCTGTAGTCCGTGTTTACGTTCTCGACGAAACGTGACGTAGCTCCGGTGCCGGGAGGCGAACTCGAGACCGGCTATATCGGCATGGGTTTTCCGCAGTTTTCCTATGCCCACAGCAGAAATGCTATGGCGAATGCGATATAGAGGGGGAAGTCGGATGCGGCCGCAATCTGGGGGGGACTGGCTCGCGGCAGAAATGCTTCGGATGACGAATAATTAAATAATACTGTGCGGAAAGCCGAGCCGACCCGCTATAAGACTCACATCGGAGACTTGATAAGCGGGGGAAAATGCAAAAAAAAAAAAAAAAAAAATTTTGAAAAGTTATAAATTAGTAAAATTTTAGATTGACAGAATTACTGATTCTCTAAAAATTATTGAAAAATTATTAAAAATAGTAGATTATTTAAAATTCTAAATTCCCTCAAATAGGATATTTATCAAAAATTAAAAGCTTTTTATTTATTTATGGAAATTATGCAAACCTCTTAAATTGTTAAAAATTGAAATTTGTTTAAATTTGAAAAATTATTAAATTACTTAAATACAAATTTTTGGAATATTTAAAGGTTTAAGAATTATAAAAGTATCGATTCCTTAAAAATTATTTTAAAAAAAAATGATAATTTGAATTAATAAATTATTTTGATTATTACTTACCGGAAAATTATTAAAAATATTTAAACATTCATATTGTCAATTCCCTCCAATTATATTATTAACAGAATTGATCATCGAAAATTAGAAGAATATATTTGCAGGGGCCTCGATTGCAATTATTTGAAAGTATCTGGAAAATAGCGCTGGTGCTGTGAGTCCGTGCGCGCGCGAGGTACGGCAGCGGTCGCGCCGACCTTCGCAGCAATGTACGAGCCTGCGAGCTCTCATCACCCGTGTTTATGATTTTGTGTGTTTGTCGCGTTACGTGTGTCTCAGTTTTCGTCTTTCGTCCCATATTTAAGTGTTGAATTACTTATCATTGCGAGCGAAATATTTACCGAAATTTATTCGATTTCCGAGTTGAAGCGAGTTTGCGGGAGCTATGGTAGAGGTGATATGGTCAGCTGATTGATTCCCGCTGTCACTGGACTCAGAATATTTGTTCCCTTACTACAATAGTATACTTGATCGTTTACGAACACTATTCATTTATTTACATTTATTTTTATTTTTTTTAGTTATTTGGTTGTTGTTCGGCAATTAGAAAAAAAATAATACTTGGGTTTTTAAGATTGACAACTTTTTAAATGATAACTTTTCCCTCCTATTTAACAATTCCCTTTTAATAATTAATATTTTTGACAGATATTTTACAGACAATTCCCTCAACAGTATCTAACGTACTTGACAATAATTTTCATCTTTTTAGGATTGATTATTAAATTATTTTTTTAAAAACATTTATTGACTTTATAATAATAATTCTTTTATTTTCTCTCCCTTTGACAAAATCGATTTATATTTTGACACGTCTTAGGACGTCCATTTATAAATATTTGACGTTCATAATCCCTTCGTTTGACTTTTCCTATTTTATCTATTTTGACTATTTTATTTTATTATTGACCGTTCTTTGTGGGTTATTGACATTATAATTTTATTATTTGACATCTGATATTTGCCGAACATTTAATCATTAAAACCGAAAATTATTAAGATTCCCTATTGACATTTTAGGCTATTTATTGAAGCAAAGCTCCCGCCGCTCCTCGAGAGAATTCACATTGGGTTTTTTTTTAATTTTAATTTTGATACCATTGTCTATTTATTTCATACTGTGTTTTTTTCTTCGCTGATTATTTATTGTATTTTGATTATACTTTTGCTGTGTCGCGAGGGACTCAACCACATTGTCTTTTCCGACATTATCCGATTTATTTTGTCTAAAAACCGTCAGTCAGTTCGAACCGTTTTGCGTTGTCATTCCCTCGCGCGAATATGGATCGCTTATTGAGCGCAGAAGAGATCGCGGCGCTTACAGACGAACAGGTGAAGGCCGAATTAACTATTCGAGGATTACCAGAGGATGGTACTTCCGCCTCTTTGCGGGAAAGATTATATTTTTCCAGTCGGTTAGCGAACCCCAATGAAACAACGAATCCCTCGGGGATGATCACTGTGAGTGAGCTCCATGGAAGACAAACAACCGCCAACAACAACGGTCCAAATAACGTCGGGAGTCCAAGTTACCAGTCATCTCCGCACCATCGAGGAACCCTCTACCGAACGCCAGCGCTAACAGCCTACGACGTCATGCGTCGGTGGAACCTCAGCTTCTCAGGTACACGTGGTGAAGAAGTCGACGCCTTTCTGTCACGAATCGAGGATGGACGGAGATTGGTGGCCTTATCGGACGAAGATCTGTTAGACTGCATCCCGCTATTTTTAAAAGGGATTGCCTACCACTGGTTCAAGGCTGAACGTCCCCGGTTTCGCACTTGGAAAGCGTGCGAAAAGGAATTTACCAGGAGATTTTGAAACGGAGATCTCCAATTGGCTTTGGAGGAAGAGCTCAAATCCCGCGTACAGGGAGCCAATGAAAGTGTGGCAGACTTTCTCACTTGCATGAGAGGCCTGATGATGCGAGTCGTACCCACATTAACCGTCGAGAAACAGCTAGACTTGGTTCATCGAAATCTACTCCCGCGCCTACAAGTCTCCGTGCTACGGTCCGAGGTGAGGACGTTGGAGGAGTTGGAACGAGACGTTATACGAGTCGAAAGAAGTTATCGTGCGGCCGAAATGGGTCGTGTGCCATTACCTCCCGAGAGATCTCTCTTCCCCGTATTTGCGTATAGGGATACATCGAATGGACGGCCCAGAGTATCATTTGGCGCTAGCCACTACGGATTTTCACCAAGGAGACCTCAAAATCCCGCATACTTCGTCCAAGGGGGGGAGTATCTCTCACATGGACATGACACCAACTTTTATGGCAACGACGGAAGAGCAACGTTTCCAGAATCTCCACGTCAACCACCAACATACTCGAGACCCAATTGCACCGCTTACGGATCCGGGAATGTTGAAACACCATCCCGCCTAGCACCCAGACCTGCTACGCCTATGAAGCCGGTAACGCCAACCAACAACGCTAATCCGTTCTTGCCGAGTGCAGGAGGATCCAGAGGGAATATGGAAGGCCGAAGATCTGCGCCAGTTAATCCAGATGAGGTTATTTGCAATAACTGCAACAAGCCAGGTCATTATGCCAAGGGATGCGCACAACCACTGCGCCTAAGATGTTATGACTGTGGGAAAGGAGGCATCACCCGAAGAACTCCGCACAACTGTCCGGGAAACGCGCAAGGGAGCCGCCAGTAGGGACTTTGGGGACTCCTTCCAGCAAATCGATGTCCCCAACGGTAATTCCCGCCAACGATTATGCGAAATTGGCTCTCCAAACGATCGAGAGTCAAGGAAAATCAGTATTGGTACTATTACTCATCATTCAGGGAAGAACACTTCCCGCTGTTGTCGATACTGGAGCGACAAGTACGTTCATCGGCTCTGAGGGAATGTTATTTTCAGCCAGGCTTGGGTTTTTCAGAAGATCAACTCCGAATCGTCCCTGTACAGTCGGGAATGGCCAAGAAGTCATCTGCAACGAAGAGGTGGAGTTTAACGCGATCTTGCGAGGAAGACAAGGTACTCTAGTCGCGAGAGTGTTGCCAGGTCTACCAGTCCCTCTTCTACTTGGCTTAGATTCGTTGGAGATCCTGGGTATCGGCATCGACGTGCTAAAACGCAAGTGGTTCTTCAGTGGAGAACCTCACGTCGGATACCACTTCGCACAAATTGAGAGTCCTGACAATCCGGACTACTGTACGGCGATCGTCGATCTATCGGACAGCGAAAGCGAACGCCTTGAGAAATTCCTGGCGGAAGAAGTTCCTAATTTACAACAAGCTCCAGGACTAACCAATCTAGTACAACATCGTATTGACGTCGGCAATGCAACACCAATCAAACAGCGTTGGTACCCTTTCACTCCCGTTATACGGGATGCGATGAACTCAGAGATTGATCGTATGCTGGATGCGAACGTTATTGAAAAGTCTGAGAGTGAATGGAGCAGTCCGATTGTAATGGTAAAGAAACCTAACGGTACCTATCGATTTTGTATAGACTTTCGAAAGGTTAACGCGGTTTCGAAAAAAGACGCGTACCCGTTACCATTCATGTCGCATATTTTAGACTGTTTACGAGCCGCTCGATATATCTCAACTCTTGACCTTAGTCAAGCGTTTCATCAAATTCCCTTAGAAGAGAAATCCCGCGAGATAACCGCTTTTACAGCACCACACCGAGGTTTGTACCAGTTTCAGCGTATGCCGTACGGGCTTTCTACTGCTCCAGCGACCTTCCAACGTCTGCTGGACCAGGTGATAACACCCGACATGCAGCCTGCAGTTTTTGCCTACCTCGATGACATCGTCATCGCCACTGAGTCCTTCGAAGAGCACCTCACGTGGATGAAACGGGTTTTCGACCGCATAATCGAGGCGGGACTTCTAATCAATCCCGCTAAATGCGAATTTTGCAGAAGCGAGTTGAGATATCTTGGGTTCCTCATTAACCAGAGTGGCCTACAGCCGGATCCCGCAAAAACGGCGCCTATCGACAATTATCCTGCGCCAACAACAGTTTCCCTCGTTCGTCGTTTCCTCGGTGCTGCCTCATGGTATCGACGTTTCATACCGAATTACGCATCATTGGCAGAACCTATCACTCGCCTCACCAAGAAGAGTCAAGCATGGGTGTGGGGTGAGGAGCAGCAAAACGCCTTCTTACAACTAAAGAAACGTTTAGTCGAGGCACCAGTCTTGGCAAGACCCGACTTCAACAAGAAGTTCACACTCCACACCGACGCAAGACTTACGGGATTAGGCGCAGTATTAACCCAAGAGCCTGAGGGAGCAGAGCATCCGATTGCCTATGCAAGTCGCGCTCTCTCTGATGCAGAACGAAATTATGACGTAAGGGAATTGGAGTGCTTGGCAATATTGTGGTCGGTGGAGAAGTTCAAACCTTACCTCAACGGCTATCGCTTCACGGTGATAACAGATCACGAAAGTTTGAGGTGGCTTTTTACCCAAAAAGAGCCTAAGGGACGCATCGCAAGATGGATCTGGACGCTCACACACTATGACTTCGATATTTTACATCGTAAGGGAGCATTAAACCATCTACCAGATGCCTTATCGCGCATGCACGAGAGTATCCCGCTGAGCCAACTGGTTCAAGAGTCGACACCAATCCCTCAAGTGTCTTTGATAATGTCTGACAAACCGGCTGAATTTGGAGAAACTCCCGCAGTGGGAGATGCCTGGTACGAGACGAGATGGACAGAAGTTCGAGACCGTCCAGAGAAATACCCTGATTGGAAAATTTGCGAGGCAAGGCTATTTTTGCGTCGTAAATTCGCACGTCACGGAGAACTAAACGCCGACGAAGAATGGAAGTTGGTGGTCCCAATCCCTGCCAGAAAAGCAGTTCTAGAAGAGTGCCACGATGTACCTCAAGCAGGTCATCTTGGGATCGACAAGACTTTCCAACGAGTCGTTCTATCATATTACTGGCCAAAAATGTACATGGATGTTTCACGCTACGTACAAAATTGTGATATATGCCAAAAGTCGAAGCCTCACACAGGACTCCCTCTGGGATTGATGGGTCGGCGTGTTATTGAAGAGCCGTGGGCTGTAGTGGCAGCTGACATCATGGGTCCATTTCCACCTAGTCGCTCTGGTGCTGCTTATGTGTTAGTGATGCAAGATCTCTTCACGAAATGGATAGAGTGTGTACCTTTGAAGAAAGCGACGGGGAAGAAGATACGCGAGTCGATGGAAGAGTTGATCATCTCTCGTTGGGGCACTCCGGAAGTTATTTTAACAGATAACGGTACGGAGTTTGTTAATAAATGTCTGAACGAGATGGCGGCCGAGTTGGGGATTTATCACACCACAACTCCGCCATACCATCCTCAGGCCAATCCCGTAGAACGAGTCAATCGTGTCCTCAAGACTATGATTATTTCATACTTAGAAGGAGATCACAGGTCGTGGGATTTGCATCTTCCTGAATTCCGCTTCGCTTATAACACGGCGCACCATTCGGCTATAGCTACCAGTCCCGCTTTTCTTAATTTCGGCCGAGTGCCTAAACCTCACCGATTTTTCAAGAGAATAGAGGGTGAAAAGGAGGTAGTTCCGAGAAATCGTGAACAATGGTCGGAGAAGATGCGGCAACTCGAAATTTTGCGTGAGAAGGTCCAACACGATTTGGAAGAGGCGTATAGGCGTCAGGCGACGCAATTTAACAGAAATCGTAATCCCGCCCCGTTTAAAGTAGGAGACCGCGTTCTCAAGCGTCAACGAATCTTATCGAATGCGTCTCAATATGTTGCGGCTAAGTTAGCGCCGAAATTCCAAGGTCCGTTTACCATTTCGCGAGTATTATCACCCGTGGTGTACGAGCTGACTGACGGTTGCGGGAATATCATTAAAAAGGTTGCAATAACAGATCTAAAACCTTACCGGTCGCTTGACACAAATGATTTACAGGAGGATGGCTGAACCACTAACTCCCGAGGCCGTGGAAGGGGCTGTCGGAAGGGCGTGGGCGCAGTTGAGAAAGGAGACCGGGAAACGCCAGTACAAAAGAGTGGAAGAATTGGCCGAGGATTTTGTCAGGCTCACACTCCCTTATGCGGAGCAACGGACTCCCTGCTTTGGGAAAGCACTGAGGAGGTGCTGTTTGCTAAAACTCGCCGCCAAACATCTTGCGGCGGGGAAGTCTTGGGAGACCTTGCCTCCCTACGTTTTACGATCGGAATCGGAGCCGGCGGAACGCGATGAGGAGGTAGGGGAGTCGGCCGAGGCAACGGAGGACGAACCTCCAGAATCGGAGCTGGAGGCTAGCCCGAAGGAGACCGGAGTCGACCTTCCACTGAAGGGACCAGTCCCGCAATTAGAGGGAGAGGCAGGGCCGCAGTGGTCGAAGAACCTCCCGAGGCCTCGCCCTTCCGTGCCGGAAAAATGTTACAATTGCCTTCAAAAAGGACATCGATATTCGGAATGTCCTGAGCCTGGGTCTGGGGTTCAGTTCTGCCGCAATTGCGGACGGAGACCTTTCACCGTCCGCACCTGCCCAGAGTGTGGCCCATTTTGGAGGAGTGAGGAGGAGTGTCGAGACCGCGACCTGCGTCGCAGAAGGCAGTAGAAGATTCCCGCTTCATTAGCTTTTTGAGACCGAGGTGGATTGGGGGGTTTTTTTTTCCGTTCCCGTGCGGGCAATAGATGAGTCCCGCCAAGACATCACCTTGTTTAGGGGAAGTTTATCATTCCCTCACAGGAGCATTTAAGAGAGGAGCTCTGGTTGATTTTCATTTACTTCCCTCACATTTTTATTTATTTAGAAAAAAACTGTAAATAGACCTCCCTCCCTATATCTTACTTTTGTTTCCTTATTTACGCTATTTTACGTTGAGGGAGCGCCCCCAATTACTCGGGCCATATGTTTATGACAAAGTAAATAAAACAAAAAGAAAAAAAAAGAAAACCGTTTTATTTTTTTTATATTTTTGTTGCCTGTTGTCCGGGAATGGTGGAAGGTTATTGTATGTTAACCATAGAGCAAATATCATGGGGCTGAAAAGCCGATCAAACCAATGAGAATATGGGAGGGAAAGGGAAATGGTATGTCCCGCCATACTGCAAATGACATTTATTTTTGTTTTTTTTTGGCCCTCGGATCTGCGCGTCGAGGTATCGTCGTTGTCGGGTTTTTTTTTTCCTTGAGAGACGGAGGCTTGCTCGACCGGGGCGGTCGATTTTTAAGGGGGGGGGGACTTGTAACGTGGTAAAATTTTAATGATCAATGCAAGCTCCTCGCGATACAAAGACTCTCGACAGATCCGTAGGGCCTCATAAGGATAACGAATATTATTATTAATTTCCGCTTATTTTTATATTTTTTTTTATCATGTACGAGAGACGAGGAAACATCGACGTATACTCTTCGAATTTTCTACGCCATGTTCCCTCCGAGCAACGAGATAGAGTTGCTTACGAGGCGTCACCCACTCCCTGAAACATCGAGGAAGTCGCCGTGAACGAGGGATGCAAGAACACCTATGCAACACCTATGAAAACCGCCGTCGATTGCGTTGCGCTGCGCTTCCTAATTTGGACCTCGCGCGCCAGAGGCGCCAACCGTTTAGCGTTTCCAAAAGATCGCGAAAAGTTAGAGTTGGCCGCCTGATTTTCCGCAGGTCAAGTAATTAGAGTAGGGATGAGAGGGCTCGTGCTTCCGCGATCGGCACATCTCGAGGCTGTTCCGTGGGAACGTTTGTCGCGCGAGGAGCTGTTGTGTGGGTTTTCTAGGGTTAGATTGGACGCTCGATCTCCTCGGCGACATAAACCGTTCGAGACTTGACTCCCGCAGGAATATAGGACATAAAATATATTGAGAGAAAGGAAGAGCGGAGAATCGATAGCTCTTGAAGATCTTTGGTACGTCGATTAGCGAGGTAAGCCCCGTCTCTCATTTATTTTATTGTATTTTCGGAAAGCAGTGTCGCGACGACGATTCTTCGCGCGTGTTTGAGCCCGCGAGCTAATTCGTTCGGGAAATTGTATTGTATAGGTCCCGCGTGGCTTTACGGCGAGATCGTTGTCCTTTCGTAGGTGGAGGATTATTTATAAAATTTTTACTGTCGGGAGTGCTACCCGGAACCAGCCATTATCGTTTCTTTGTTAATTACCTCGTATTTTTCGGGAATCATTAAAGTGCGCGGGAACGATTGTTTTGTCGGTGTGAGAGTGATTCGCGAGTTCATTTATTTCTTTTGTTAACGGTGGATTGAGTAGCCGTGTTTGTTTTATCGGGGAGAATTTGACTGTCGCGGAAAGGTGTATAATTTTCTGTGTTCGAGAGTGCTAATCGTTCCCGCTGCGCGATACGTGTGAGTGGGAAAGAGAGAGAAGCGGACGAGAACGCGTCGCTTAGTGAGAGTAAGAGAGAAGCGCGCGATCTCTTTTCCTTAATATAGAGTATCTTTCGTTTCATTAAAAAGTTTATTTCCCTCGGTATTCCCTCTTCGGGGTGAGGATACGTGGGATTAGTATTGGTTTTGTTATTTGTTGGAAGCCAGGTGGATCAGCGGATCCAGCCTGAGGTAAAATTTAAGCTTTAATTCTTCTTTATTTGCTGAAAATCATTCGCTCTCTCTCTCGCGCGTATTTGTGTGCTTTATTGTGTGTATGCGTGTGTGGTGAGAGCCTCGGCGTGCGGCATCTCACATGGGGCATCGAGGCCCGAAATTGTTTTGCTGGGAGAATTATTTTCTTGCTTGTTCTTTTTCGATAAATTTAAAATAAAATATTATTTTGGGTTTTTTTTCTCCCTCAAGATATTGGCAGGGTTTTATTTATTTAACTAGCGAGAAAAGCCCATAAGAATCCCGCCACTCTACATCTCTTGACGGCTGCGGCTAGTCCAGGCAAAGCAGCTTGGCCTTTTACATCGCGGGTTTTCCCTGGCGCGAAAGCGCCTGGCGCCCAGGGTTAAAATAAAGGGGAGAATCCGCAGGCTTTAGCTTTATAGTGCGCTTGGAATTTTTAGGGAAATTTACACTACAACATATGTTGTCCATTGTCCCTTTTTCTCTTCTAAATCCAGCTTGCGTGTATCCCCAGACCTCTTTCCCTTCACCGTCCTCTATTATTCTTTCATTTAGTATACTCGCGTATATCTTATACCCTGTACTTGACAATGTCACTCCCCTGTAATTCTTCACCTCTTCTGTACTGCCTTTTTTGTGTATCAGGGTTATCACCCCTTCCCACCACTCCTCTGGATATCCTTCACCATCTACACCTTCCTGATTATTCTTGTGATCTTCTCCTTCACCTCATGTCCTCCGTGCTTCCACGCCTCGTTCCTTATCCCATCTCTTCCCGCTGATTTCTTCATCTTCATCTTGCTTATTTGTTTGTCCACCTCTCCTTGCGATATCTCAGTTATTTCGGAGTCTTCCCTGCTTGTTCTGTCTACTCCGCTGTCGCTACATCTTGTTTCGTTGGCCCCTAATAACGTCATGAAATGTTTTTTCCATTCGTCTATTTTTATCCCTTCGTTTACTTTTACCCTTAGTCTCCTCTCCCTATTGACGTAATCCCACGCTTCCTTTTCCGTCTTTATTGCCCTTATCGCTTCTTCCTCTTTTTCCGTATATTGTTCTTTCTTCCTCTCAAGTAGCTCCTTATACACTCTCCTCATTTTCTTAAGTTGCTCTCCTCCCAGTTTCTTATCTCCTTTCGATCTCAGTGCTTTCACTAGCTCTTTCTTCTTCGTCCTTCACTCTTTGTCCCACCAGGGCTTCCATCCTGCTCCCCTCTTCCCTATTTTCACTTTCTTCCATTCCGTATCTTCTTCTATGTTTTCTGTAATTTCCTGTCATTCCTGTATCTGCTTATCTTCTTCTCTCCTGCCCTCCACACTACCTTTTATCGTCATCGTTAACGGATGATGATCCGAATCCGCTCTACACCCTACTTCTAAATTCTCTACTCTCACCCATACCTCTCTATTCACCATTGCGTAGTCTATCACTGTTGCGTAGTCCAGTCCCCTTTTTCGTCTCCTCTTTTATTTCCGTTCAATATCGTCCATCCTCTTTCCGCTACCACCCTTAGCATGTCCCTTCCGGCCTTGTTTTCCACTTTGTCCTTTGATCTCCTTCCCACACTTTCCTCTTCGTTCTCCTCGATCCAAGCTTTCCCACCTCTCTCGCTCATCCTTGCATTCATGTCCCCCCCTATCAGTAGCATCTTCTCCTGACTTTCCTCCACCTCCTCTTCCACTCGCTTTAACTCTCCTCCCTTTCTATATATAACCCATATTCTCCATTCTTCGCCTTTCCTCTCCTGTGTTCCTTCGCTTTTCCTTTCTATTTTTCCCTGTCAGCTCCTCCCGCACGCCCGGGATTATCCCCCCTATCGCTCTACCCTTCCTCCTCTCCCTCTTTGCTCCTTGGCATACTCATCTGTACCCTTTTGGCATTGCGGTCTTCGTTTTCTCCCAATTTTTCTCTTCCACCCACGTCTCCGTCATACTCACCACCTCAAAATTCTCCATATACTCCCAAAACTCCTCGTCTTTGTTAGTTACTCCCGTCACATTCCAGCTTACCCTTATCTCCTTCCATCTTTTCTTCTCCTTCGTTATTTTCTCGTCTTTCTCTGTTACATCTTCCCTATTTGTTGTCTCCCCCTCCTCCCCTACACCCGTCTTCTGCCTAGAAAATCCTTCAATTCCTTCATTCCCTCGGTTACTTCATTCCACCTCCACCACTTCCCGTTAACCTGCATCTTCATGTACCCCATCCTTACTATGTCCCCCTTTTCTCTTCTTTCCCTTACCATTTCCCTTATGTGCCTCTGTACCTCCCTCCCCTTGTTAAGTCATCATCTACATATACAGGGTGTTTCGCAATTGGCATACACGGTATATATTTCTATGAAGATTTTATCTCCCGAGTATGAAACTACTTTGCGTTTTGTTGTACGATGTGTAGTTTCGGAGATACAGCGATTTTGCGACAGCCAATCAGAGCACATCTTTAGCCGAGGCGACGCGGCACGAGTAACAAGTTCGATGTACTTTGCTTCACGGTAGTCAGACAAACGACGGTCGATTGTGAGTTCGTTCGGTGTACGAATCGAAGCGAGCGTCAGACAACTGACGGTTAGACTACTAACCGCGCGTATAACACATAAAATTGTAATATTTTTTTCAGGATAAATTTATCTAATACCGTGAAGAGCTCGAAAACTGATTTAAACATTCGGTTGTTCGATGGAGCACTGTCAATGAATTTCCCGTTGACTCGCATTCTGCATTAAATGTCGATTCTCGACAGACCGTGGAAAATCTGAAAATAACATTCCTCCCAGTCAGATTAATGAATGCGATTAATCAACATTATTAAACTAATTGTTGTGCTAATTATTAGAATAATCAGCACCATCCATTCACATTATCATGCATCTTCAATTAATGAAATTGAGTTTATGAACGAAAATTGTCAATAATTTCCCCAAATCCCTACATTATTTCGTTTAACGCTTTGACGATAATAATTCATTTCTTTCCCGGGCTCACGTTTCCCTTTGTCAACAGTGTCGATATACAGTACGTTATGTTCCGCACAGCCTAATTAAATTAGACGATTGATGTTTCACGTGCTGCAGAATATTTTTATCCTGAACTTAACGGAATTCGCACGAATCATTTCATGTCTAAGCGAACCGTGTTATACCTCATTCGACTCCGGTAATATTGGAAGTAAAAAAGTACTAATTATTTCCCTAATAATGATTTTGGTTTATTGTTTAGTAAACATTATTCATTAAACACCATTTTGTCTGTGCGCGCGATTTTCTTTTTCAATACAAAGGAGAATATCTAAAAACTATGTTTCATACAGTCTGCCTCATTCATACGATCGATATTTCAATTAAGCAATTTAAAAAATTGCACTTTATTCGGTCTAACTCATTTACGAAACTATGTTCATTTTCCCAGACACAGCTTCATTCGAATTCTCAGAAACAATTACGAGTGCTTCCAATTACGCACTTGAAACACTGGAAACTACGTTCCTAAAAGTTTCATTTATTCACGCGTTTTATTATTAATGTTATTATTAATGTTGCTTCCTCATACAGGAATCTTTATTTTGTAGTACATTTTTGTTCGACATTTTAATGTCAGAAAATTCTGAATTCTGCAAAAACATTGCAGAAATTGGTTTATAAAAAAGGTAAGTAAAGGTTTCAAATTTACGATTACCAAGAACCGACCATCCGATCAAACTGGAACTTGGCAAATAAATGAAGCAATAACCCTTCTTTGATTCTTGCAATTTTTTACAAGAAAGACGAGTAGAACTTATGATATGGAATTTCGCAACGTAACTGCAAAGAAATCGGTATTAATTTTTTTCTGAAACTTACGAGGGTCTCCTTAAGATCAAACGTGGTTTTCCTATTTACTATGACATGAAAGAAGATACGGAAATTTTATCACTTTAAGGAAATATTCATTGTGTGTCACACGCGCACATAAGGTAAACGACGCTGTCTCTGACGCTGGTCCAGTTCCTGACGCGCTATTTTAGCACAGGCGGCTTCGCCCACCATTCCAGAAACAGCCAATACTAATTCGTAAATGGTGGCGTCACAAACTGCGACACTCATTAGGTCCTCGTTTACCATATGGTTTTACATGCGCACATTGAGATGGTTGCCTTACATAGTCACAAACTGGGCCGTTTACCTTACATCAATCCGGACATTTTTTCTAAACCACTTTTTTCGATGTTTTAGACCATTCTGAGTACTCTGACATAAAAATGTAGGAAATTGTTCAAAAAAGGAAATATTACGTATTCTCGGGATTCCTATGACACACATTACGTAGTGGGCGCGCTCAACAGTAAAATAGCTGCTATTAATTCAGAATTGTCCAAGGTGTAAAATAAAAGTGGCTTCGAAAAAAATGTTTGTAAATGTGCGTGTATGTCTGTGTCATACAATGACACACCGTTTTATTGCGGCAACCGTAGAACAATAAAAACGTAAGAAGAATATTTTAGTCATGACGTTGCTTCAGCTCGCATTGAAAATTGAAATAACAATTCCATTACCGTTCTGCCTTCATCTGCACGCGAAATAGTTTCGTATTTTTTTTTCTTCATCTTTTCAAATTTGTTAGAGTCATAGCAACTTCAAATAAGCATTCATTTTCGATATTTGTTACTGTTGTACGCATTGTTTTATTAACAATGTTGCAATAACGTTGCTTCGCCCCCGTGTAGGGAACATGAAAATATTACCACAGTCGTTCCACCTTGATCTAAACGCGAAATAGTTTTGTATTTTTTTTTTTTTTTTTCAATTTTCCAATTTTTTTAGAGTCGAAGCAACTTTAAATAAGCATTTATTTTCGATATTTATTACTTTCGTACACATTCTTTTATTAACATCGTTGCTTCGACCCCGAATCGGGTACATCAGAATATTACCACAGTCGTTCCACCTTGATCTGAACGCGTAATAGTTATGTATTTTTTTCTTTCAATTTTTTAATTTTTTAGAGTCGGAGCAACATCAAATAAGCATTCCTTTTCGATATTTATTACTTTCGTACAGATTCTTTTATTAACATCGTTGCTTCGACCCCGAATCGGGTACATCAGAATATTACCACAGTCGTTTCACCTTAATCTGAACGCGTAATAATTATGTATTTTTTCCCTTTTTAATTTTTTTTAGAGTCGAATCAACTTCAAATAAGCATTCCTATTCGATATTCATTACTTTCGTACGGATTCTTTTATTAACATCGTTGTTTCGACCCGGCGTAGGGCACATGAAAATATTTCTACAGTTTTTAACGTAGGATAGCAGGGAAACACCGAAATGGTGTAGGTGGCGCCATCTCGCGCTGATCGAGAGGTACTCGCTACCCAATCATGTATAGTTTGAAATCGAGCTATAGGGTAAGCGAGCACCCCACAAGGCCACATAAAACGTAATGGGCTAAAGAAAAGGTGGGCTACAGGACCACAAGGGTAGGAAATAAGGGTAGGGGTGCGACCGAGATGGATAGAGGGTAGATTAGTATAAAATAGGGGAGGAAACAGCCACCAGGATCAGTTACGATCTACCACCAAACGACACAACACCAGGATTTAAACCACACTAAAAGAAGCCACGTGATTGGCTGACGACTCTCGAGATACAACAACATTAACGGCATTTAATAAATAACACTTGTCATTATTAAAAGCTCCTGGGGCAACGAACAGCAAAGATTTGCCACATCACCAGACTCAGAAATTATTCTGAGTCCAGCCAGGGGAATTCGCGATTAACACCGAAGTATCTCGAAAGATAGCAGAAACAGCACGAAAATCACGTCGACCACTGGAACAATTTCACAAAAGACGCACACGAAATACGAAGATAGAAAATGATTCACCGTCGGTCCTGCGGGAGGCAAGAGACGCCAAATTCAAACATCCATTGCCAATCACCAGCACAGTGTCACTGATATTGGTGGATGTGGGAAGATCCGTGAAAATTCCAGACATTTTCTGAGTCCTTTCGTTGAATTATTACTTTTTGATTACCGAGATATCAGAATCTCTGATACTCGGCGAAACTGTAGTTGTCACACGGTGGTGGCCATCGTGGGCTGACTATTTGTTATCGAACGAGATCGACAGCGCCGGAGCATCGACTACTGGGGTTTCTGGATACTAAGATATCCTGCTGAGCCAATCAAAACGCCGCGACCTTGAGCTGAGCCAATCAGTGCTCGGCAACCGTGAGACGCACCAACCACGCGGCGAGTGGTCTACGGGCATGCGCCACGAGAGTAGCTGAGAGCTGTGAGTCCACGAGAGCAAGAAGGAGGTCCGAGAGTTTGCTCCGAGTACCTATAGGAACAAGCGCGAGGGCAATAGCCGGTCTCTAAAGCCTCACTTGCAAAGTGACGTAGCTGACGCCTATTGGACTTCGAGTCGACAGAGCTCTCTCCTGATTGGTCGAAACGGATAATCCCAATTCAAACGGATTTTAAGACAATTATATATTGCGGAATAGTAGCAAATCGTGCTACAAGACCCGGGACGAAATAAAATCGGACATTTGTAGGATATAAGTAGAAATTAAGGGGACCCGGTGGTCTAGACATTTCAAAAAATCGATTTTTTTTTGCGATATTTCGAAAGTACAGTATCTTAAGAATATACTGTCAAATTTTCATGGGGAAATTCCCAATATTATAGCGTCTACAGCCCATTGTCCAGGTATAGAGGGGTCCGCGCGCTCCTCATGGGTCTAGCGCTCGGAGCGCGGCAGATGTCCCGACCCTACTCCGAAAATATATACCTGTATGTAGTGTATACTATGTACCTATATATACTCTTCCCTTCCCCGGAATTTGTATACCTATTGTCGAACATTTGTAAGGGTAACGGTCATTCGGCTTTCCCGTGATTCGATCAGTACAACGTTTCGTCTTGACGAAGGAACATTGAACATTTTAAAATAAAATATCCGAAAATATGGATAGAAAGCAAGGCTGCGACTCTTCTAGAAGACCATCTTCTAGAGGGCGCAAACGATCTTTCAAAGGTAATCGATTCACTATCGAAAATACGAGTGATTACACGAGCACGTCTGCGAAAAAGTTGAAAGACAAAGAGGAATTGGACGTAAATGTCAATCCTACTTTCAGTTATTGCATCATCGAATTCAGTGCCATATTTTTAACGTTGCAACAGTTGTTAAAGTGCAAAGATTGTAACGGTGCAGTAACTTTTAGCAAAAACGGACAACGTGGCCTCGGATTCAAACTCTCTGTGAAGTGCGGGTGTAAAGAAACTTTTATTTTGTCTTCGCCGTTAATCGATAAGGCGTTTGAAATCAACCGTCGACTTGTTCTCGCCCTGAGAATGCTTGGAGCAGGATTTGAAGGCATCACAAATTTCTGCGGTCTCATGGATCTTGGACAAGGAATTTGTAATAGCACGTATTACAGCATCGTGGGCAATATAAAAATTGCTGCTCAAGCCGTCGCGGAAAATGTTTTCAAAAAAGCGTTGAAAGAAGAAGTCGAGTTGAATGTAAAAGCGAGGCGTCCCGCGGATGAACTTTCTGTGTCTGGTGATGGATCGTGGGCGAAACGTGGATTCACATCGCTTCTCGGTATTGTCTCGTTAATAGGGAAACACAGCAATAAAATTTTAGACGCTGTCGTCGAATGCAGTATATGTCAAGGCTGCTCAAATTGGAAAGGCCAAGAGGGTACGATTGAATATGAAGAGTGGTATCGAGAGCATGAAGATCACTGTGACGCAAATCATACCGGAAGTGCTGGCAAAATGGACGTAGGGATGAGAAGCGAAATATGGGCCGCATATTATCATAAAATTTCAACGGATGAAAATCCACAACACTCTTACTGTCCTCAAGGCTCCGAATCATGGTGCAAGTGGCGTCAAAGTGAGGCTGCAGGCACTTTAGACACATACGAGCATCCACCTGCTCTGAACGATGAAGCGCAGGAAATATTGAAACCGATTTATGAAGAATTGACAGCAGAGAATTTATTGGAAAGGTGTATTGGCAGTAATACGCAGAATAATAACGAAAGTTTTAACTCTTGTGTGTGGAAAAAATCATCGATGTTGCCACCTATATTTCGGCATGCATCTTCAACGAAGGATTCGCATCGTTATTAAAAATAATGGAGACCATGGGGATAACAATAGGGCCACAAGCGGAGCAACTCGCGCGAAACCGAGACGGGCGGCGAGTCTCGAGCGCCAACCGTCGGAGCACCGACAACTCCAAAGAGGCTCGTACAGCTCGCAAAAATGAAAGGAGTGACCAAGTCGAGGAGTACGAACGTTCCGAAGGGATCCTGTATGGTGCCGGAATCACGGATTAACTGTAAGTATTCAAAATTTGCTAAATTTTTAAAAATATCGGTACCTCAAACTTTAAACTCGTTTATCTCGAAACGACTTTTTTTGGCGCGGTGCAGATGAAAAAAAAACTATTCAACCGAATGACTTGAAATTTGGATATGTTGTTCACAACATGTATGGCTATCGTCAGAACTAGAATCATAATTTTATTTGAATAATTTCCTATTGTTTACACTTAAAAACTAGTGAAAAAGACCCGATATTACGAACTTTTTTTTTCAAAAGCGCGCCATTTTGTCAATTTTTAATTTTTTCGATTCGTTCTAGTTCCGTCCATAACTGCACTCTTTCTGATTAAGAATCTTTTTGAATTTTGTGTTTCAGATGAGTAGAAGTCTCAAAATCATCTACGCTGTCCGGGTCCGATTTTTCGAGAGGGTCATCTTCAGCGGCATTTTTTTTATAATAAATATTGTTTTTAAAATAAATTTTTTTTTTTTTGTATGCTCAATGAATGCAGTAATAAGCCCGAAAAGTTAAAACATCGTTTTTTAAATTTTTAATGGCGAAAAAAAAATCGTGAAAATAGGTCAAATTTTCGTGCTCTAGACCACCGGATCCCCTTAAGTATAGAATTAAGATTTAAATGTAGAAACAGAATTATTCTTAGTACAAGATAATTTGGAGATAGAATTTTACGGTTATTTTGGGGAAATATGAATCAAAAGAGCTTATGTAAGATAGGATATAGTTTCAATTAAATAAACTGCTATTTTACTCAATTCCGGTCAGATTTCGCTAAGGAAATTGAGGAATTGGGTGGTGAAGGGTCGGAGGAAACGAATGACGCTACTTTAGCGTGGGAATCGACGACCGCGGACGCATTACTAGAAGAGAAGAGACGAAAAGATCGAGCAAGAATAAATAGAATATCAGATATCCATCCCGAAGTTAGTATTGCATTAGATGAATCCTACAACCATCCATTGCCACTCCGTGGACGAACACAATCTACAAGTGGAGGGCTTCAGAATGAAGAAAAGGACGACATAATAGGATTACTGCGCAAGATGAAAGAAGAACAGGCGAGATTAGCTCGGGAGGTAAATAGAGCGAATGATCTTTGTAGATCGAGGGCAGTAACGATACATGAGCAGCTGGACACTTTAATCGACAAAAAGATCCCTGAAATGGAGGAGATGATGGAACATAAGATAGAGAGTGCGAAGGAAATGCTAACACAGATGCAGCGGGATAGCAGTAAGGTAATTTACGACGAAATCGGCAAAGATCGTTCACCAGCCGTTATTGGAACCAAGATCTGCAAAATAAGGTGCGAAGTAACCTCGAATTCGGAGTTTACGATCCAAATTCCCAGAGAAGAACGAGAGCCGAATATGCTACCTTAATAATCGGGAATGTCCGAGATCTGGCTGAGAAAATGTCAGATGAAGTGATTATTAAGAAGCTGACGAGACATTTTGACGAAGAGGTCAGATGCGCTGTCAGAGTACAACAGATCAAGGAGACAAGAGAATTTCTGGAGCTACTGGAGAGCATTGATATGGCGGCGCCTCTGAATAGCCAGAGAAACTTGCCGAGGTACGGGGGACAGGGATACCGAGGCCAGCAGCGTTACGGAGGCGCTCCACCACGACCGTATGAGCAGGAACAGTGGCAGTTCAGTAGTATGGGGCGACCAAGATGGAACGACGCTGCGTATACCGCGGCGCCTCCGCCAGCTCAGCAGCTGCCCGCTCCGTGGCAACGCGACGCGACGCCGACGCCAAAAATAGACGCCACGCCACCGATAACTGAAGTGAACGATTTGCGACTTATTGGCCCGATTATTGAATCGACAATGACTCCCGAAATTCGAAGACAATATGAAGAAATGAGAAACAATCCGGGAAACGAATAAACGTGGCGCCCGAGATAGAAGCCGTAAGAGAGAGAGAAGAAGGAAGGGTGAGCGCAACGGTCGAAAAGAGACGGAGCATACGGCAGAGAGGGAATGAGAAGAAGATAGAGAAGAAGAAGGCGAGGAAACAGAGAGTGAGAGGGACGATAACGGGAAGTGCGGGAAATCTGGTAACGGTCTGTGGGGAAGTATCACGGGAAAGCGAGGATGACTCGCGAAGAGGAAAGCCGCAGGAAAGAGGGTCTGAGGGCACGTTGGAGAATAATGAAGAAGAAGAGGAAGAAACAGAAGCCTGCTATGCCTGCTAAGGTCGCCCGCAAAAACCTCGAGATCCTGACGAACCCACAGAATTTGCTGAATGTATGTACGGTAATGGAGGACCCGAGAGAATTCCTGACGGAGGAAAAGAAAATGGAGGAGGAAAGATGGTACGAGGAAATCCACCCGCGATGTCCAGAGATCCCAGGGAATGTGGAAGGCCTCTCTGTTTTGACGTTAATCGATCGCGGCAGTCAAGTGTGCTGCATACAAGAAGAATATTACAAAGCCAACAAGGAGAAGTTCGAAAAATGTCCCATTTTGGCAGTGCAGTCAACCAAAGTAGTGGGGGCTTTTGGAGGAGAAACCGAACGGGTGAAATGGCAGATGATGGTTGAAGCCGAAACATATGGATCGCGAGGAAATTTGCAACTATTGATAGTCCCGAAATTGCTCCGTCTGCTCTTGATCGGAATCGGAGGAATGTTAAGTCTGGAGATTTCGATAAATGCTTGTGAGAAAATAGTAACAGTACGGGATTTGATCGTTGCGAGGTTGGTCGAAGGGGAATGGAAATTATTGGATCCACATACAATCGAAACCATACCCTGTTGCGCCATACAAGAAGCTAAAATGTCGCCAGACGCTTTTCCATTGTCGGAAGAAGAATTCGAGGTGAAAATGGAAGAGTGCCACGACAGTCGTTCCACCTTGATCTGAATTCAAGAGAGTTTTGTATTTTTTGAAGTTAAACTTCTATATAGACTCTATATAGGGGGGTCTTAGGATATTTTGTGTCACGAAAAAGCGTTACCGCCGCGTGGAGGGGGTATACGATATATCGCTCGGTGAGAAGCAGCAGCGGCGGCGGGAGAGAAACGCTGGCGGCAGCGGAGAGAGGGCAACGGCTGTATTAGATGGATATAATGCGCAACCGCGCGGAGAGCGGGGATAGGAGGGACAGCTGAGCCGATGTTCTACGTGTAATACGTGTCTGCGCTAGAGTCCCGGCGACGTGTGCTCAGATATTCTTTTATAACGCGGTTTTATCCACTCTTCACGTGGCTGGGCATCATTACGCATATTTGCGGTCTGCAAAACGCATAATAAATACAATAAGGAAACTAATTTATCACAAGGAAACTTTGCCCAGTTTTTTAAAAGTGAACGACAAAAGTGAACGGAAAAAAATGGTCAGTGCGTGTGTAGCGTATTGCACTACACAGACACAACATACATATACAGAGGTGTTACATCTGTTGTTATTCTCCGCGGTGTGTAAGTACATATATATTTATTTTTAACATCATTTTGTTCAAATATTTTTTTTATTGAAATATTTTTTTTTAAACAAAATTTTATTGATTTTTTTTTTGTTTTTAATGGTATAGTTTTTTGTTAACATAATTTTATTGAATTTTTAAATTTTATTTTATTTAATGATTTTTATTTAACCTGTTTTTTTCACAGTAAATTAAACTGACCGGAGTTTAACATGGGGAAGACGTCCGCTGAGAAGCAGCGAGACTATCGGGCTCGGAAAAAAGCCCAAGGACCGACGAAAAAACACGCCCAATCAGCAGCCTAGCGACAATCAAAGTCTAGACTGGCAAGGCGCGTTAGTACGATGGAATCGAGAGAACTTCAAAGTCAAGTAGCGGGGCCCAGTACGGGGCAGGTTTCCAGCGTCATGACAGCGGTGATTCCACGAGCGGCCTCTAATTTGCCGTACGCAGGGTTCGTCCGAAATACATTAGCGCATCAACAATTTGTCAAGGCATTCCATGACAATACATTCGGTCATTCATGCTCAGTTTGCGATCGGTTATGGTTCAAATCAGATTTGACAAAACCGTCCCCCCCTTGTAAAAAATATTACATCAAATTTTACCGGGACAAGCAACGGAGACAATTTATTCATGCAATACTTACAAACAAATGCTGATCAAACAGAAAATTCCCCCTCTCTCAAAGTATAATGGGTTCAGGTATCCTGATTTTCCTCCAAATTTGCCGGAACTTAATTTAGTAGCTGAAAGATTGGTTTCCCCTAGAATACCGTTCATGCAAATTCGCCGCCTAAGACACAGAGAAGGACAGTACGGAATCAACGATCAAATTATTAATGTTCCAGTAACGATTGATGATATGGTGAAGCATTTACCGAGAGCTCTCGGTGATGAATATTACATTAACGTGCACATAAAACGAAAGAAAATACATAGATCTAGTTACTTGTATGGGTTAGTAAATAAGCGTTGCATCAAAGCATGGTTGCAGTATATTCTGGAAACTCCGCTCTACTTACACTACGATATTAAAATTAATGACCCGTTTTTCGATCGCGATGAAGAAACCCTTGCAATCGATCAAATAAGTGAACACATTCCTATGGAAGAGGGTCCGATTGCATAACAAAATACACTGCTATGGAATGAAGAAAACTATTTACGAATTGCTCCAGGAGAGACTAATGTCCCAGTCAGTATTCTATTTGACGAGCATGCTGAGGAACTGTCTTTCCTAAAAATTTATCTGGGTCATTTCCGTGTTTTCAAAATCCCCGTAACAGCATTTATGATGGCAACGAGCGAATTAAGAAGGACAGATCGCCGTGGGGTTGGCCCTCAACATTTATTATACTTGGCAATGAAAATTATGCGACTGAGGGTTAGAGATACTTTGACGGTAGCGTTCAAACATATCGGGCAAGGTTCAACAATCACTCGGGCGCAAATTGAATCTCCTGAATACATCCATGACTGCATTGATACAAATTTAGCGTTTTTAAAAACGGTACCAAATTCAACTTGGTACTGGGCTGAGCGAAAAAGAGACCTGTTTGCAATGATAAGACAACTGGGTAAGCCTACGATGTTTCTAACGATCAGCGCCAATGAAAGTGGGTGGCCCAATTTGCTTAAAATATTATACCGGCATAAAAACAGGGTATACATTTCAGAAGAGCAAGCTGATAATTTACCATATATGGAAAAAAGCATGTTAATAAATGAAGATTCCGTCACTTGTGCAATTTACTTTAATAAGCTCGTAAATGTCATAATGACAATTCTGCAGACCAAAAAAAAATCATCATTCAAACAGTATATGGTAAAACATTATTTCAAACGTATAGAATTCCAGCACAGAGGCAGTCCGCACGCGCATATACTTTGTGAGAGATTTTAACCCCGCACAACCCTAATGCTCTCTGCCCTCCACACATCCCGTCAAGTCCCATATACTCAAAAGCATCACCTTAGCGGGAACGCAAAGTCACAGGAATGCCAACTCTCTAGTAGGGACATTAGCAGGATCAAATATCGGATATTCCTCTAGCCTCGCGAACTCCCCGAGATAATTGTTGGGGAAGATAGCATTTCACCCGGAACTGACAACGCCCGAGAATATTCTCCCGACAGATAACGTACTCGTAAGATAACGTAGCCGGAAGATAGCGTAGCGGAAAGATAACGTAGCCAGAAGATAGCGTAGCGGAAAAATAACTTAGCCCGAAGATAGCGTAGCGGAAAAATAACGTAGCCGGAAGATAGCGTAGCGTAGCCAGAGGATAGCGTAACCACGAGGTAAGATGACCACCAGATAACATAAGTAAAAGATGAAGTAGTCCCAAAGGTAGCGTACCCGTATGATAGCACCTTCCGGGAACCGAGTTAGAGCGAGGACCAATCCGGCCCTAAAGATAGGGCATTCCCGTACAGCCGGAAGTTTCCCCCCGTCTGATGGTTCGATAATTTCTCACAGGACTTCGCTCTCCGACAATTGTGAATACCATTCAATTAACATAGAAAAGGGTGTATGACTAGTAATCCATCGCAAGAGGTTGGGCGCCAGGTACCGCGGTACCGCCGATTTTCTAATCGATTTTCAAAATTTCTTCTCGCGATTAGAGAACTGTAGTTGCCGGGATGTGGGAGGGTGCGGTGAGAAGCCAAAAGACCCACGACTAACCCAGGCTCCGCGAGCTAAATTACGGTAGAGGGGCGATGTACTAAATGAAGTGACACGTCTCGGAACTTAGTTAACGACCGAGGATTTATTTATCCATTCCCTTTCTGCACACGAATCAAGAATTCGAGGCACTTGCTGACTTCAATGAAGCAGCGTAACAATAATTTATAACTAGATAGCGGCAATAACATCGTTTGCCCAAATAAGGCAGGTAACGCAAGACATCGAGATAACATTAACGTAACAATTTAGATACAATGAGTCAGTATAAACAATTGGGACTAAGACCAGGGAGAGCCCTCGGGAGAGAACTCGCAAGAGAGGGCAAGATAGCGATCGGACTCGATGTTTTCCCTCCTACTTCCTTAATTAACCCTGATCTAATAGGTAGCGCCGGTAAGAACAGATAAGAAACGATAAACGGTCGCACGCTGAGACAACGGAAAGAATATTCATCATAAAGATTCAAAGACAACACATACGCGAGGTAGCTTGGGAATATAATTCCAAGAAAGCGGGGAAAGAAAAGAGATAGGTAGAGACAGACAGAGATAGCGCGAACCTAACGTCCGAGATGTAAACATCTCGACGGACTCGTCGTGACCTCGAGCGCGAGTACCCCGGCAGGGATTTGGGAACAATACTATGCAAAATTCCTGAATCTAATAAGGGCAATATTCCCGAATATTAACAAATCAATTCCCTTTGGTAGGGACTAAAAGTTAGTCTAGAAGGTAATAATAATTAACCAGCCATTAAACCACTGATCCAATAGGAAATTAGAGAGCTTCATAACCTCGGAGATAGCGTGCTATAGGTAATTTGTGAATCAATTTCTTACACTAATTTTCAATAATCTACTTCACGGAATAGCTTTGAATATTATTTATCACTGTCGCAGAAATTAAACGTAATTTAGGGGCCAGGGAAGATCGACCAATAGGTAGCGGAAAGTTCCTTAATTGTTAAGATAGCTCTATTTTCGTAATAAATCGAATCTCCAAAAATTACTGTAACTAAATCATCCATAAAATCAATAATCGTTAGTAATAGGGCCACCCAATAAAGAACTTTCCACCGTACTGAATATAATTGGAGGGCTGAGTCTCACCGGAATCCTGCAGCAGTCCTCGAAGGCACGTGGCGGCGGTGACGAAATTCCCCAGCAGCTGCTCTCTCGGCTCGAGGTAACGCGGAAGTGATCATACGAGATTCGCTGCGAACTATCGATCGATGAGTCTCCCCACTCCGCCCGCTTGCCGGCTCACACGCACGCGCTCGATCCTATGGGTGCTTCTTCGGTCTTCGTACATCCTCGGCTTTCTTCGATATTATCGACATAGTATGCTCGCTTTTCGGAGTGGCGCGCAACTACGAATTGTATGCGGCCAACTATTCCTTAGCGACAAGATAGCTGGATAGCGAAGTAGATAGCGTATGCTGTATTTCCCCTGCGTTTCTGCCCGAATCTCTTCTTGCAGCTTGATAGTCTGGTTAACGTGAATCTTCTCCTCGGACCCGGTAACAATTAGGGAAGGGGGTGGAGTTCCTCTCGCGGGAAATCGTGGCCTCGATGCATCGGCGATTGAACTCACAACAATGGGATGCAACTCTGCAATTAAACCCTCCCTTCCTTGCCCCTAGGTCCTTCCCTAGTGGAGCGCCGGGTTGGCCGGACCGCGATGTCGCGTTTTCCAGTGGGATGGTCCAGCGCCAGGCTGGTAAGTCATTGAGGAGGCGGGTGGCACGGTAAGGTTTCGGCCCACTTTTCGGCGCGCTCCTCGGGCATCCATAGTCCACGAACAGAGATGGGCGGCGTCCGTCTGCGGCACTGCTAGGCAGGCCTGCTTTCCAAAACTGAGGCGAATAAAACTCTATTCTCCGTATTATAATATAACAAAAATAAATGACAAGGTAACTCCTGTAGGCTTCGCGTCCCGTGATGGGTGGAACGGTAGAAACGATGTTGTGAGTGGGGTGAGACGGCATAGGCGAGCGATAGCGCGTGGTGCTCGGCATCGGTTCACAGGCGAAGTGTCTGTCCCTCGATGAAAGGTGGACGATGGGGTGAGACTCCGATGACGGGGAACAATATAGTCGAGTAAAAGGGCTTAATTCTAAGATTTATCAATAAATTCAGAGAGCTCGTACGTGAGTTAGCATTATTTAGCGCAATTTTCAAATTTAAGAGAACGCCCTTGTATAGGTAATCCTTAGGAAAAATGTTGTATTAGGGGAAATTGTTGGTCTAGCTTCCTGCCGGGTACTAGGAGCGAACGAGCACCGCCCCGATGTCGTAAATCCGACACTCGTCGCCGATTGCACTTCGCACAGGTGGCGTGGCAAATAATAATCACGTCACAACTTACATGGCTAGGCGAAGCCGCGCAAGACCCATTGGGCCGAGATTATAAGGCGGCCGTCAATATGATCGACGACTTAGTTTCAGTCTCGGCGTCGGAAGCGTCTAATAAAATCCAGCTGCAGACACATAAGCACACGTTTACGTGTTATAAAAAAATTACTAATCAAGTCCAGAAATGTAGATTTGAAGCCCCGTTCATGCCCAGTTCCGAGACTCGTATACTCACGCCCATGAAAAATACTGAGCCGTTATTTAATGAATTAAATGCCAAATACAAGGTGGTTCGTCATAATTTGGATACAAAAGATTATACAGATTTCGAGGCTTTTTTATA
Organism: Ephialtes manifestator; assembly: GCA_963970395.1. Lineage (NCBI taxonomy): Eukaryota > Metazoa > Arthropoda > Insecta > Hymenoptera > Ichneumonidae > Ephialtes > Ephialtes manifestator. The sequence goes on from CAXAOA010000332.1 coordinate 50,800, forward strand.
CAGACAATGATATTCAGTCAGAAGAGGAATATGTTCAAATATTGAGAGCGGGGATCAATCGGCCGAGAGTTTTCATTAAGCGCCAACCTGGTGAGAAATGGCATAATCCTTTCAATCCATTTATTTTCAACATTCTGAAATCAAATATGGATTTCCAATTTATAACTGAGGAATACTCTTGTGCTGCCTATGTAGTGAAATATATTAATAAAACCAATAGGGGAGTCAGTCATCTGCAGCGCAAAATGTTAGAAATAATCGAAGAACATTCTGATTTCAATATCGTAGAGGTAACGAGGAAAATGAGCGTAGATCTGCTCAATACTGTAGAGATGTCCAGTCAAGAGGCTGCTTGGTTCTTACTAAGGGAGCCAATGTCGAAGAGTAACGTCATAATTACGTACATTCCAACAGTGTGGCCTTTAGAAAAATAGAAAATCAAGAAGACCAGATAAGAAATGGACCAACTAGAAATCGGGGATGATGCACAGACATTTGGCGCGATAGTCATATTGAAAAGTACGAAAAACGCCCGGAATCCCTCGATGATGTTACACTCGCGCAATTTACTTCTAAATACTATAAAAACTCGGGCGATGAATGGTTGCAGAGAGCAGAGCCACGTATTATCCGGTACCGAAATTATGATATAGCTAAAGATTACGATGAGTACAGAAGAGAAATGGTTTTACTACATATTCCATTTAGGAATGAAGAAGAGGACATTTTGGCCAATATGAAATTTATCGAATTCTACTCAGACAATGAAGCACTTATATTAGAGAGGAGAAAGGAATTCGAGTCTAATCTGGACATAGAAAAGACTATTGAAATATGTCGGGAGTTGTGCAGGAATGAAGGGGAGGAAGATGAAGATATCGACGATGCAAATAGGCGATTTCCTCAAGAAAATCCATTCGCTGACCTCTACGCAAATCCACATGCTGGTATGAACGATGATTTGACGCTTGCAACGTTAAATAAACTCGGTCCAATCGCAAAAAAAAAGAGAAAATGTTATGCCCCACAAAGATTTCTGTGATCTTATGAGAAAATCAAACAAAGCGCAAAAGGAGTTGCTTATGCATGTGGTCCACAATTTACTTACGCCACATTCGAAACTGTTGCAAATTTTCTTCACCGGGCCGGCTGGGGCGGGAAAGACCTTTGTCATTAAACTTATGATGGAAATCTATAATCGGTTTACTGACACTAACGGGTACTGCAATGCTTATATAACATGTGCGTCAACCGGCAAGGCAGCAGTCGCTATTGATGGGACAACTGTACATACAGCTCTGAAAATAACGCTCTCAAAACTAATACCCCTATCGCATGAAACATGTCTGAAATACCGAACTCTATTCAAATTTATCAAAATACTCATCATAGACGAAGTCAGTATGATCGGGGCGGAAATGCTCGCTCAAATCGATCAGAGGTTGAAACAGATAACAGGCAATTTTGAGGTAAATTTTGGAGGGATCGATATAATTTTAATTGGAGATTTGAGACAATTGCCACCAGTTAGAGCGACACCAATATACAGACAACGAAAACAGCGATTGGGGGAACCATTTCTGTGGCGAGACTTGAAGTTCTTTGAGTTGACTGAGGTGATGCGTCAATCCAATGCAGCTTTTTCAAACATCCTATCAAAATTAGGAAACGGAGAAATTTTGGATCCCGATCAGTTACAGCTGCTTGAAGCTAGATTTTTTTCAAGGGAAGAGGCCGACAGGCTATGTCCGCATGGGGTGCGACTATTCTTAACTAATCATTCGGTTTCCCAATATAACATGTCTGCGTTGAATGGTGCTGACGAAAAAGTAACATCCGAGGCTGTCGACACATTTGGAGGTTGTTCAAATACTCAAGAAGTAGCAACATTCCAACAAAAATTGCATAAAATGTCTACTATCGAAACTGGCGGCTTGCCGTACGAGATTACTTTCGTTTTAAATAAACCCTATATGATCACTACAAATATTGATGTCTCTGATGGGCTGGCTAATGATGCACTTGGCTACTTAGTTTTCGTTGAGAAAGATAATGAAGGTACAATAACTCGAGTGTGGTTAGACTTTCCGGATTCGCAAAAAACAAAGAGGAAAATCAGGACAAAAGCGGCAGGATTTATGAGAGATAATGGAATTAAGAACACAGCTGTGACGATTTCTCGAAGAAATACGAACATTACAATGAACAAAAATAAAAGTGTTCACGTTATTAGAAACCAATTTCCATTAGCCTCAGCATGTGCAATGACTATACACAAGTCGCAAGGGGGTACATTTGATAACGTTGTTTATGAATATGAAAAATCACATTCCCAATCATTGTTGTACGTTGCTTTGTCTCGAGTAACTTCAATTGAAGGTCTATTCATTGTACCAAAAAACAAAACAAAAAATGTGTACTGAGACACATAGTAGAAGTGAAACTTCAACGGACAAGTCGAAAAACGTATCGCAACGTACAAGTGGAACGAATCGCAACAAAATTTGTACTTGAAGTTTTACGGGCAGATTGTTAATGTACTTGTCCAATTTGAAAGACTGCCCGTAAAACTTCAAGTACAAATTTTGTTGCGATTCGTTTTTCCACTTGTCCGTTGAAGTTTCACTTCTACTATGTGTCCCAGTACACATTTTTTTTTTTTCAATTTTCCAATTTTTTTTAGAGTCGAAGCAACTTCAAATAAGCATTTATTATCGATAGTTATTACTTTTATACGGATTCTTTTATTAACATCGTTGCTTCGACCCCGAATAGGGAACATGAAAATATTACCACAGTGGTTCCACCATGATCTGAACTCAAAAGAGTTTTGTATTTTTTCTTTTTCAATGTTCCAATTCTTTTAGAGTCGAAGCAACTTCACATAAGCATTTATTTTTGATATTTATTACGTTCGTACGGATTCTCTTATTAACATAGTTGCTTCGACCCCGAATAGGGAACATGAACATATTCCTACATTCATTTTACCCTGATCTAAAGGCAGAAGAGATTTGTTTTTTTTTCTTTCTATTTTTCAACTTTTTTAGAGTCGAAGCAATTTCAAATGAGCATTCATTTTCGAGATTTCTTGCTTTTGTATGCAACTCGGCTTGTGCAAACTTGTCAAAGAACTGTTAACGCTACTGCCATATACCGGAACGCAAACTCTTTAGGTCTGGTATTCATCCGTTTTACGAGTCATCGCTCCCGTTATAATGCATGCTTATAGCTGTATTTTTTATATCGAAAGCCGCCCTTCATTTTATTTTCTTGTTTTTGCTCCATCATAGAGGAAGCTTTGTTTTTGTGAAAAATTTTTTTTTTGAGCTTTTCGTGTCAGTACACTCAGAAAGGTCCAAAACGTCGAGTAAAGTGGTTTAGATAAAATGTCTGTGTGCGTGCGTATGTGCGTGCGTGCGTGCGTGCGTGCGTGCATGCGTGCGTGCGTGCGTGCGTGCGTGAGTGCCTGCGTGCGTGCGTGCGTGCCTGCGTGCGTGCGCGTGTGTGTGCGTGGGTGCGCGTGTGTGTGTGCGTGTGTGCGCGTGTGTGCGCGTGCGTGCGCGTGTGTGTGCGTGCGTGCGCGTGCGTGCGCATGTGTGTGCGTGCGTGCGCGTGTGTGTGCGTGCGTCCGAGTGTGTGCGTGCGTGCGCGTGTGTGTGCGTGCGTGCGCGCGTGCGTGCGTGCGTGCGTGCGTGCGTGCGTGCATGCGTGCGAGCGTGCGTGCGTGCGTGCGTGCGTGCGTGCGTGCGCGCGTGCGTGCGCGCGTGCGTGCGCGCGTGCGTGCGTGCGTGCGCGCGTGCGTGCGTTCGCGCGTGCGTGCGTGCGTGCGTGACACAGACATGTCTGTGTCTGTGTGTCTGTGTCTGTGTGTCTGTGTCTGTGTGTCTGTGTCTGTGTGTCTGTGTCTGTGTGTCTGTGTCTGTGTGTCTGTGTCTGTGTGGCTGTGTCTGTGTGTCTGTGTCTGTGTGTCTGTGTCTGTGTGTCTGTGTCTGTGTGTCTGTGTCTGTGTGTCTGTGTCTGTGTGTCTGTGTCTGTGTGTCTGTGTCTGTGTGTCTGTGTCTGTGTGTCTGTGTCTGTGTGTCTGTGTCTGTGTGTCTGTGTCTGTGTGTCTGTGTCTGTGTGTCTGTGTCTGTGTGTCTGTGTCTGTGTGTCTGTGTCTGTGTGTCTGTGTCTGTGTGTCTGTGTCTGTGTGTCTGTGTCTGTGTGTCTGTGTCTGTGTGTCTGTGTCTGTGTGTCTGTGTCTGTGTGTCTGTGTCTGTGTGTCTGTGTCTGTGTGTCTGTGTCTGTGTGTCTGTGTCTGTGTGTCTGTGTCTGTGTGTCTGTGTCTGTGTGTCTGTGTCTGTGTGTCTGTGTCTGTGTGTCTGTGTCTGTGTGTCTGTGTCTGTGTGTCTGTGTCTGTGTGTCTGTGTCTGTGTGTCTGTGTCTGTGTGTCTGTGTCTGTGTGTCTGTGTCTGTGTGTCTGTGTCTGTGTGTCTGTGTCTGTGTGTCTGTGTCTGTGTGTCTGTGTCTGTGTGTCTGTGTCTGTGTGTCTGTGTCTGTGTGTCTGTGTCTGTGTGTCTGTGTCTGTGTGTCTGTGTCTGTGTGTCTGTGTCTGTGTGTCTGTGTCTGTGTGTCTGTGTCTGTGTGTCTGTGTCTGTGTGTCTGTGTCTGTGTGTCTGTGTCTGTGTGTCTGTGTCTGTGTGTCTGTGTCTGTGTGTCTGTGTCTGTGTGTCTGTGTCTGTGTGTCTGTGTCTGTGTGTCTGTGTCTGTGTGTCTGTGTCTGTGTGTCTGTGTCTGTGTGTCTGTGTCTGTGTGTCTGTGTCTGTGTGTCTGTGTCTGTGTGTCTGTGTCTGTGTGTCTGTGTCTGTGTGTCTGTGTCTGTGTGTCTGTGTCTGTGTGTCTGTGTCTGTGTGTCTGTGTCTGTGTGTCTGTGTCTGTGTGTCTGTGTCTGTGTGTCTGTGTCTGTGTGTCTGTGTCTGTGTGTCTGTGTCTGTGTGTCTGTGTCTGTGTGTCTGTGTCTGTGTGTCTGTGTCTGTGTGTCTGTGTCTGTGTGTCTGTGTCTGTGTGTCTGTGTCTGTGTGTCTGTGTCTGTGTGTCTGTGTCTGTGTGTCTGTGTCTGTGTGTCTGTGTCTGTGTGTCTGTGTCTGTGTGTCTGTGTCTGTGTGTCTGTGTCTGTGTGTCTGTGTGTCTGTGTCTGTGTGTCTGTGTCTGTGTGTCTGTGTCTGTGTGTCTGTGTCTGTGTGTCTGTGTCTGTGTGTCTGTGTCTGTGTGTCTGTGTCTGTGTGTCTGTGTCTGTGTGTCTGTGTCTGTGTGTCTGTGTCTGTGTGTCTGTGTCTGTGTGTCTGTGTCTGTGTGTCTGTGTCTGTGTGTCTGTGTCTGTGTGTCTGTGTCTGTGTGTCTGTGTCTGTGTGTCTGTGTCTGTGTGTCTGTGTCTGTGTGTCTGTGTCTGTGTGTCTGTGTCTGTGTGTCTGTGTCTGTGTGTCTGTGTCTGTGTGTCTGTGTCTGTGTGTCTGTGTCTGTGTGTCTGTGTCTGTGTGTCTGTGTCTGTGTGTCTGTGTCTGTGTGTCTGTGTCTGTGTGTCTGTGTCTGTGTGTCTGTGTCTGTGTGTCTGTGTCTGTGTGTCTGTGTCTGTGTGTCTGTGTCTGTGTGTCTGTGTCTGTGTGTCTGTGTCTGTGTGTCTGTGTCTGTGTGTCTGTGTCTGTGTGTCTGTGTCTGTGTGTCTGTGTCTGTGTGTCTGTGTCTGTGTGTCTGTGTCTGTGTGTCTGTGTCTGTGTGTCTGTGTCTGTGTGTCTGTGTCTGTGTGTCTGTGTCTGTGTGTCTGTGTCTGTGTGTCTGTGTCTGTGTGTCTGTGTCTGTGTGTCTGTGTCTGTGTGTCTGTGTCTGTGTGTCTGTGTCTGTGTGTCTGTGTCTGTGTGTCTGTGTCTGTGTGTCTGTGTCTGTGTGTCTGTGTCTGTGTGTCTGTGTCTGTGTGTCTGTGTCTGTGTGTCTGTGTCTGTGTGTCTGTGTCTGTGTGTCTGTGTCTGTGTGTCTGTGTCTGTGTGTCTGTGTCTGTGTGTCTGTGTCTGTGTGTCTGTGTCTGTGTGTCTGTGTCTGTGTGTCTGTGTCTGTGTGTCTGTGTCTGTGTGTCTGTGTCTGTGTGTCTGTGTCTGTGTGTCTGTGTCTGTGTGTCTGTGTCTGTGTGTCTGTGTCTGTGTGTCTGTGTCTGTGTGTCTGTGTCTGTGTGTCTGTGTCTGTGTGTCTGTGTCTGTGTGTCTGTGTCTGTGTGTCTGTGTCTGTGTGTCTGTGTCTGTGTGTCTGTGTCTGTGTGTCTGTGTCTGTGTGTCTGTGTCTGTGTGTCTGTGTCTGTGTGTCTGTGTCTGTGTGTCTGTGTCTGTGTGTCTGTGTCTGTGTGTCTGTGTCTGTGTGTCTGTGTCTGTGTGTCTGTGTCTGTGTGTCTGTGTCTGTGTGTCTGTGTCTGTGTGTCTGTGTCTGTGTGTCTGTGTCTGTGTGTCTGTGTCTGTGTGTCTGTGTCTGTGTGTCTGTGTCTGTGTGTCTGTGTCTGTGTGTCTGTGTCTGTGTGTCTGTGTCTGTGTGTCTGTGTCTGTGTGTCTGTGTCTGTGTGTCTGTGTCTGTGTGTCTGTGTGTCTGTGTCTGTGTGTCTGTGTGTCTGTGTCTGTGTGTCTGTGTCTGTGTGTCTGTGTCTGTGTGTCTGTGTCTGTGTGTCTGTGTCTGTGTGTCTGTGTCTGTGTGTCTGTGTCTGTGTGTCTGTGTCTGTGTGTCTGTGTCTGTGTGTCTGTGTCTGTGTGTCTGTGTCTGTGTGTCTGTGTCTGTGTGTCTGTGTCTGTGTCTGTGTGTCTGTGTCTGTGTGTCTGTGTCTGTGTGTCTGTGTCTGTGTGTCTGTGTCTGTGTGTCTGTGTCTGTGTGTCTGTGTCTGTGTGTCTGTGTCTGTGTGTCTGTGTCTGTGTGTCTGTGTCTGTGTGTCTGTGTCTGTGTGTCTGTGTCTGTGTGTCTGTGTCTGTGTGTCTGTGTCTGTGTGTCTGTGTCTGTGTGTCTGTGTCTGTGTGTCTGTGTCTGTGTGTCTGTGTCTGTGTGTCTGTGTCTGTGTGTCTGTGTCTGTGTGTCTGTGTCTGTGTGTCTGTGTCTGTGTGTCTGTGTCTGTGTGTCTGTGTCTGTGTGTCTGTGTCTGTGTGTCTGTGTCTGTGTGTCTGTGTCTGTGTGTCTGTGTCTGTGTGTCTGTGTCTGTGTGTCTGTGTCTGTGTGTCTGTGTCTGTGTGTCTGTGTCTGTGTGTCTGTGTCTGTGTGTCTGTGTCTGTGTGTCTGTGTCTGTGTGTCTGTGTCTGTGTGTCTGTGTCTGTGTGTCTGTGTCTGTGTGTCTGTGTCTGTGTGTCTGTGTCTGTGTGTCTGTGTCTGTGTGTCTGTGTCTGTGTGTCTGTGTCTGTGTGTCTGTGTCTGTGTGTCTGTGTCTGTGTGTCTGTGTCTGTGTGTCTGTGTCTGTGTGTCTGTGTCTGTGTGTCTGTGTCTGTGTGTCTGTGTCTGTGTGTCTGTGTCTGTGTGTCTGTGTCTGTGTGTCTGTGTCTGTGTGTCTGTGTCTGTGTGTCTGTGTCTGTGTGTCTGTGTCTGTGTGTCTGTGTCTGTGTGTCTGTGTCTGTGTGTCTGTGTCTGTGTGTCTGTGTCTGTGTGTCTGTGTCTGTGTGTCTGTGTCTGTGTGTCTGTGTCTGTGTGTCTGTGTCTGTGTGTCTGTGTCTGTGTGTCTGTGTCTGTGTGTCTGTGTCTGTGTGTCTGTGTCTGTGTGTCTGTGTCTGTGTGTCTGTGTCTGTGTGTCTGTGTCTGTGTGTCTGTGTCTGTGTGTCTGTGTCTGTGTGTCTGTGTCTGTGTGTCTGTGTCTGTGTGTCTGTGTCTGTGTGTCTGTGTCTGTGTGTCTGTGTCTGTGTGTCTGTGTCTGTGTGTCTGTGTCTGTGTGTCTGTGTCTGTGTGTCTGTGTCTGTGTGTCTGTGTCTGTGTGTCTGTGTCTGTGTGTCTGTGTCTGTGTGTCTGTGTCTGTGTGTCTGTGTCTGTGTGTCTGTGTCTGTGTGTCTGTGTCTGTGTGTCTGTGTCTGTGTGTCTGTGTCTGTGTGTCTGTGTCTGTGTGTCTGTGTCTGTGTGTCTGTGTCTGTGTGTCTGTGTCTGTGTGTCTGTGTCTGTGTGTCTGTGTCTGTGTGTCTGTGTCTGTGTGTCTGTGTCTGTGTGTCTGTGTCTGTGTGTCTGTGTCTGTGTGTCTGTGTCTGTGTGTCTGTGTCTGTGTGTCTGTGTCTGTGTGTCTGTGTCTGTGTGTCTGTGTCTGTGTGTCTGTGTGTCTGTGTCTGTGTGTCTGTGTCTGTGTGTCTGTGTCTGTGTGTCTGTGTCTGTGTGTCTGTGTCTGTGTGTCTGTGTCTGTGTGTCTGTGTCTGTGTGTCTGTGTCTGTGTGTCTGTGTCTGTGTGTCTGTGTCTGTGTGTCTGTGTCTGTGTGTCTGTGTCTGTGTGTCTGTGTCTGTGTGTCTGTGTCTGTGTGTCTGTGTCTGTGTGTCTGTGTCTGTGTGTCTGTGTCTGTGTGTCTGTGTCTGTGTGTCTGTGTCTGTGTGTCTGTGTCTGTGTGTCTGTGTCTGTGTGTCTGTGTCTGTGTGTCTGTGTCTGTGTGTCTGTGTCTGTGTGTCTGTGTCTGTGTGTCTGTGTCTGTGTGTCTGTGTCTGTGTGTCTGTGTCTGTGTGTCTGTGTCTGTGTGTCTGTGTCTGTGTGTCTGTGTCTGTGTGTCTGTGTCTGTGTGTCTGTGTCTGTGTGTCTGTGTCTGTGTGTCTGTGTCTGTGTGTCTGTGTCTGTGTGTCTGTGTCTGTGTGTCTGTGTCTGTGTGTCTGTGTCTGTGTGTCTGTGTCTGTGTGTCTGTGTCTGTGTGTCTGTGTCTGTGTGTCTGTGTCTGTGTGTCTGTGTCTGTGTGTCTGTGTCTGTGTGTCTGTGTCTGTGTGTCTGTGTCTGTGTGTCTGTGTCTGTGTGTCTGTGTCTGTGTGTCTGTGTCTGTGTGTCTGTGTCTGTGTGTCTGTGTCTGTGTGTCTGTGTCTGTGTGTCTGTGTCTGTGTGTCTGTGTCTGTGTGTCTGTGTCTGTGTGTCTGTGTCTGTGTGTCTGTGTCTGTGTGTCTGTGTCTGTGTGTCTGTGTCTGTGTGTCTGTGTCTGTGTGTCTGTGTCTGTGTGTCTGTGTCTGTGTGTCTGTGTCTGTGTGTCTGTGTCTGTGTGTCTGTGTCTGTGTGTCTGTGTCTCGTGTGTCTGTGTCTGTGTGTCTGTGTCTGTGTCTGTGTGTCTGTGTCTGTGTGTCTGTGTCTGTGTGTCTGTGTCTGTGTGTCTGTGTCTGTGTGTCTGTGTCTGTGTGTCTGTGTCTGTGTGTCTGTGTCTGTGTGTCTGTGTCTGTGTGTCTGTGTCTGTGTGTCTGTGTCTGTGTGTCTGTGTCTGTGTGTCTGTGTCTGTGTGTCTGTGTCTGTGTGTCTGTGTCTGTGTGTCTGTGTCTGTGTGTCTGTGTCTGTGTGTCTGTGTCTGTGTGTCTGTGTCTGTGTGTCTGTGTCTGTGTGTCTGTGTCTGTGTGTCTGTGTCTGTGTGTCTGTGTCTGTGTGTCTGTGTCTGTGTGTCTGTGTCTGTGTGTCTGTGTCTGTGTGTCTGTGTCTGTGTGTCTGTGTCTGTGTGTCTGTGTCTGTGTGTCTGTGTCTGTGTGTCTGTGTCTGTGTGTCTGTGTCTGTGTGTCTGTGTCTGTGTGTCTGTGTCTGTGTGTCTGTGTCTGTGTGTCTGTGTCTGTGTGTCTGTGTCTGTGTGTCTGTGTCTGTGTGTCTGTGTCTGTGTGTCTGTGTCTGTGTGTCTGTGTCTGTGTGTCTGTGTCTGTGTGTCTGTGTCTGTGTGTCTGTGTCTGTGTGTCTGTGTCTGTGTGTCTGTGTCTGTGTGTCTGTGTCTGTGTGTCTGTGTCTGTGTGTCTGTGTCTGTGTGTCTGTGTCTGTGTGTCTGTGTCTGTGTGTCTGTGTCTGTGTGTCTGTGTCTGTGTGTCTGTGTCTGTGTGTCTGTGTCTGTGTGTCTGTGTCTGTGTGTCTGTGTCTGTGTGTCTGTGTCTGTGTGTCTGTGTCTGTGTGTCTGTGTCTGTGTGTCTGTGTCTGTGTGTCTGTGTCTGTGTGTCTGTGTCTGTGTGTCTGTGTCTGTGTGTCTGTGTCTGTGTGTCTGTGTCTGTGTGTCTGTGTCTGTGTGTCTGTGTCTGTGTGTCTGTGTCTGTGTGTCTGTGTCTGTGTGTCTGTGTCTGTGTGTCTGTGTCTGTGTGTCTGTGTCTGTGTGTCTGTGTCTGTGTGTCTGTGTCTGTGTGTCTGTGTCTGTGTGTCTGTGTCTGTGTGTCTGTGTCTGTGTGTCTGTGTCTGTGTGTCTGTGTCTGTGTGTCTGTGTCTGTGTGTCTGTGTCTGTGTGTCTGTGTCTGTGTGTCTGTGTCTGTGTGTCTGTGTCTGTGTGTCTGTGTCTGTGTGTCTGTGTCTGTGTGTCTGTGTCTGTGTGTCTGTGTCTGTGTGTCTGTGTCTGTGTGTCTGTGTCTGTGTGTCTGTGTCTGTGTGTCTGTGTCTGTGTGTCTGTGTCTGTGTGTCTGTGTCTGTGTGTCTGTGTCTGTGTGTCTGTGTCTGTGTGTCTGTGTCTGTGTGTCTGTGTCTGTGTGTCTGTGTCTGTGTGTCTGTGTCTGTGTGTCTGTGTCTGTGTGTCTGTGTCTGTGTGTCTGTGTCTGTGTGTCTGTGTCTGTGTGTCTGTGTCTGTGTGTCTGTGTCTGTGTGTCTGTGTCTGTGTGTCTGTGTCTGTGTGTCTGTGTCTGTGTGTCTGTGTCTGTGTGTCTGTGTCTGTGTGTCTGTGTCTGTGTGTCTGTGTCTGTGTGTCTGTGTCTGTGTGTCTGTGTCTGTGTGTCTGTGTCTGTGTGTCTGTGTCTGTGTGTCTGTGTCTGTGTGTCTGTGTCTGTGTGTCTGTGTCTGTGTGTCTGTGTCTGTGTGTCTGTGTCTGTGTGTCTGTGTCTGTGTGTCTGTGTCTGTGTGTCTGTGTCTGTGTGTCTGTGTCTGTGTGTCTGTGTCTGTGTGTCTGTGTCTGTGTGTCTGTGTCTGTGTGTCTGTGTCTGTGTGTCTGTGTCTGTGTGTCTGTGTCTGTGTGTCTGTGTCTGTGTGTCTGTGTCTGTGTGTCTGTGTCTGTGTGTCTGTGTCTGTGTGTCTGTGTCTGTGTGTCTGTGTCTGTGTGTCTGTGTCTGTGTGTCTGTGTCTGTGTGTCTGTGTCTGTGTGTCTGTGTCTGTGTGTCTGTGTCTGTGTGTCTGTGTCTGTGTGTCTGTGTCTGTGTGTCTGTGTCTGTGTGTCTGTGTCTGTGTGTCTGTGTCTGTGTGTCTGTGTCTGTGTGTCTGTGTCTGTGTGTCTGTGTCTGTGTGTCTGTGTCTGTGTGTCTGTGTCTGTGTGTCTGTGTCTGTGTGTCTGTGTCTGTGTGTCTGTGTCTGTGTGTCTGTGTCTGTGTGTCTGTGTCTGTGTGTCTGTGTCTGTGTGTCTGTGTCTGTGTGTCTGTGTCTGTGTGTCTGTGTCTGTGTGTCTGTGTCTGTGTGTCTGTGTCTGTGTGTCTGTGTCTGTGTGTCTGTGTCTGTGTGTCTGTGTCTGTGTGTCTGTGTCTGTGTGTCTGTGTCTGTGTGTCTGTGTCTGTGTGTCTGTGTCTGTGTGTCTGTGTCTGTGTGTCTGTGTCTGTGTGTCTGTGTCTGTGTGTCTGTGTCTGTGTGTCTGTGTCTGTGTGTCTGTGTCTGTGTGTCTGTGTCTGTGTGTCTGTGTCTGTGTGTCTGTGTCTGTGTGTCTGTGTCTGTGTGTCTGTGTCTGTGTGTCTGTGTCTGTGTGTCTGTGTCTGTGTGTCTGTGTCT
>CAXAOA010000333.1:0-7500 GCA_963970395.1 Ephialtes manifestator
CTTGCTGCTGCTGCTTGCTGCTGCTGCTTGCTGCTGCTGCTTGCTGCTGCTGCTTGCTGCTGCTGCTTGCTGCTGCTGCTTGCTGCTGCTGCTTGCTGCTGCTGCTTGCTGCTGCTGCTTGCTGCTGCTGCTTGCTGCTGCTGCTTGCTGCTGCTGCTTGCTGCTGCTGCTTGCTGCTGCTGCTTGCTGCTGCTGGCTGCTGCTGCTGCTGATGCTGACTGCTGCTGCTGCTGCTGGCTGCTGCTGCTGCTGGCTGCCGCTGCTGCTGGCTGCTGCTGCTGCTGGCTGCTGCTGCTGCTGCTGCTGCTGGCTGCTGCTGCTGCTGCTTGCTGCTGCTGCTTGCTGCTGCTGCTTGCTGCTGCTGCTTGCTGCTGCTGCTTGCTGCTGCTGCTTGCTGCTGCTGCTTGCTGCTGCTGCTTGCTGCTGCTGCTTGCTGCTGCTGCTGCTTGCTGCTGCTGCTTGCTGCTGCTGCTTGCTGCTGCTGCTTGCAGCTGCTGCTTGCAGCTGCTGCTTGCTGCTGCTGCTGCTGCTGCTGCTGCTGCTGCTGCTTGCTGCTGCTGCTGCTGCTGCTGCTGCTGCTGCTTGCTGCTGCTGCTTGCTGCTGCTGCTTGCTGCTGCTGCTTGCTGCTGCTGCTTGCTGCTGCTGCTTGCTGCTGCTGCTTGCTGCTGCTGCTTGCTGCTGCTTGCTGCTGCTTGCTGCTGCTTGCTGCTGCTTGCTGCTGCTGCTTGCTGCTGCTGCTTGCTGCTGCTGCTTGCTGCTGCTGCTTGCTGCTGCTGCTTGCTGCTGCTGCTTGCTGCTGCTGCTTGCTGCTGCTGCCTGCTGCTGCTGCCTGCTGCTGCTGCCTGCTGCTGCTGCTTGCTGCTGCAGCTTGCTGCTGCTGCTTGCTGCTGCAGCTTGCTGCTGCTGCTTGCTGCTGCTGCTTGCTGCTGCTGCTTGCTGCTGCTGCTTGCTGCTGCTGCTTGCTGATGCTGCTTGCTGCTGCTGCTTGCTGCTGCTGCTTGCTGCTGCTGCTTGCTGCTGCTGCTTGCTGCTGCTGCTTGCTGCTGCTGCTTGCTGCTGCTGCTTGCTGCTGCTGCTTGCTGCTGCTGCTTGCTGCTGCTGCTTGCTGCTGCTGCTTGCTGCTGCTGCTTGCTGCTGCTGCTTGCTGCTGCTGCTTGCTGCTGCTGCTGCTGCTGCTTGCTGCTGCTTGCTGCTGCTTGCTGCTGCTGCTTGCTGCTGCTTGCTGCTGCTGCTTGCTGCTGCTGCTGCTTGCTGCTGCTGCTTGCTGCTGCTGCTTGCTGCTGCTGCTTGCTGCTGCTGCTTGCTGCTGCTGCTTGCTGCTGCTGCTGCTTGCTGCTGCTGCTTGCTGCTGCTGCTTGCTGCTGCTGCTTGCTGCTGCTGCTTGCTGCTGCTGCTTGCTGCTGCTGCTTGCTGCTGCTGCTTGCTGCTGCTGCTTGCTGCTGCTGCTTGCTGCTGCTGCTTGCTGCTGCTGCTTGCTGCTGCTGCTTGCTGCTGCTGCTTGCTGCTGCTGCTTGCTGCTGCTAGTTGCTGCTGCTGCTTGCTGCTGCTGCTTGCTGCTGCTGCTTGCTGCTGCTGCTTGCTGCTGCTGCTTGCTGCTGCTGCTGCTTGCTGCTGTTGCTTGCTGCTGCTGCTTGCTGCTGCTGCTTGCTGCTGCTGCTTGCTGCTGCTTGCTGCTGCTGCTGCTTGCTGCTGCTGCTTGCTGCTGCTGCTGCTTGCTGCTGCTGCTTGCTGCTGCTGCTTGCTGCTGCTGCTTGCTGCTGCTGCTGCTTGCTGCTGCTGCTTGCTGCTGCTGCTTGCTGCTGCTGCTTGCTGCTGCTGCTTGCTGCTGCTGCTGCTTGCTGCTGCTGCTTGCTGCTGCTGCTTGCTGCTGCTGCTTGCTGCTGCTGCTTGCTGCTGCTGCTTGCTGCTGCTGCTTGCTGCTGCTGCTTGCTGCTGCTGCTTGCTGCTGCTGCTTGCTGCTGCTGCTTGCTGCTTGCTGCTGCTGCTTGCTGCTGCTGCTTGCTGCTGCTGCTTGCTGCTGCTGCTTGCTGCTGCTGCTTGCTGCTGCTGCTTGCTGCTGCTGCTTGCTGCTGCTGCTTGCTGCTGCTGCTTGCTGCTGCTGCTTGCTGCTGCTGCTTGCTGCTGCTGCTTGCTGCTGCTGCTTGCTGCTGCTGCTTGCTGCTGCTGCTTGCTGCTGCTGCTTGCTGCTGCTGCTTGCTGCTGCTGCTTGCTGCTTCTGCTTGCTGCTGCTGCTGCTTGCTGCTGCTTCTTGCTGCTGCTGCTTGCTGCTGCTGCTTGCTGCTGCTGCTTGCTGCTGCTGCTTGCTGCTGCTGCTGCTGCTTGCTGCTGCTGCTTGCTGCTGCTGCTTGCTGCTGCTGCTTGCTGCTGCTGCTTGCTGCTGCTGCTTGCTGCTGCTGCTTGCTGCTGCTTGCTGCTGCTTGCTGCTGCTTGCTGCTGCTTGCTGCTGCTTCCTGCTGCTGCTTCCTGCTGCTTGCTGCTGCTTGCTGCTGCTGCTTGCTGCTGCTGCTTGCTGCTGCTTGCTGCTGCTCCTTGCTGCTGCTGCTTGCTGCTGCTGCTTTCTGCTGCTGCTTGCTGATGCTGCTTGCTGCTGCTTGCTGCTGCTTGCTGCTGCTTGCTGCTGCTTGCTGCTGCTTGCTGCTGCTTCTTGCTGCTGCTTGCTGCTGCTTGCTGCTGCTGCTTGCTGCTGCTTGATGCTGCTGCTTGCTGCTGCTGCTTGCTGCTGCTGCTGCTGCTTGCTGCTGCTGCTTGCTGCTGCTGCTTGCTGCTGCTGCTTGCTGCTGCTGCTTGCTGCTGCTGCTTGCTGCTGCTGCTTGCTGCTGCTGCTTGCTGCTGCTGCTTGCTGCTTGCTGCTGCTGCTTGCTGCTGCTGCTTGCTGCTGCTGCTTGCTGCTGCTGCTTGCTGCTGCTGCTTGCTGCTGCTGCTTGCTGCTGCTGCTTGCTGCTGCTGCTTGCTGCTGCTGCTTGCTGCTGCTGCTTGCTGCTGCTGCTTGCTGCTGCTGCTTGCTGCTGCTGCTTGCTGCTGCTGCTTGCTGCTGCTGCTTGCTGCTGCTGCTGCTTGCTGCTGCTGCTTGCTGCTGCTGCTTGCTGCTGCTGCTGCTGCTTGCTGCTGCTGCTTGCTGCTGCTGCTTGCTGCTGCTGCTTGCTGCTGGTGCTTGCTTCTGCTGCTTGCTGCTGCTGCTTGCTGCTGCTGCTTGCTGCTGCTGCTTGCTGCTGCTGCTTGCTGCTGCTGCTTGCTGCTGCTTGCTGCTGCTTGCTGCTGCTGCTTGCTGCTGCTGCTTGCTGCTGCTGCTTGCTGCTGCTGCTTGCTGCTGCTGCTTGCTGCTGCTGCTTGCTGCTGCTGCTTGCTGCTGCTGCTTGCTGCTGCTGCTTGCTGCTGCTGCTTGCTGCTGCTGCTTGCTGCTGCTGCTTGCTGCTGCTGCTTGCTGCTGCTGCTTGCTGCTGCTGCTTGCTGCTGCTGCTTGCTGCTGCTGCTTGCTGCTGCTGCTTGCTGCTGCTGCTTGCTGCTGCTGCTTGCTGCTGCTGCTTGCTGCTGCTGCTGCTTGCTGCTGCTGCTTGCTGCTGCTGCTTGCTGCTGCTGCTGCTGCTTGCTGCTGCTGCTTGCTGCTGCTTGCTGCTGCTGCTTGCTGCTGCTGCTTGCTGCTGCTGCTTGCTGCTGCTTGCTGCTGCTTGCTGCTGCTTGCTGCTGCTTGCTGCTGCTTGCTGCTGCTTGCTGCTGCTTGCTGCTGCTTGCTGCTGCTTGCTGCTGCTTGCTGCTGCTTGCTGCTGCTTGCTGCTGCTTGCTGCTGCTTGCTGCTGCTGCTTCCTGCTGCTTGCTGCTGCTTGCTGCTGCTGCTTGCTGCTGCTTGCTGCTGCTCCTTGCTGCTGCTGCTTGCTGCTGCTGTGCTTCTGCTGCTGCTTGCTGATGCTGCTTGCTGCTGCTTGCTGCTGCTTGCTGCTGCTGCTTGCTGCTGCTGCTTGCTGCTGCTGCTTGCTGCTGCTTGCTGCTGCTGGTTGCTGCTGCTTGATGCTGCTTGCTGCTGCTTGCTGCTGCTTGCTGCTGCTTGCTGCTGCTTGCTGCTGCTTGCTGCTGCTTGCTGCTGCTTGCTGCTGCTTGCTGCTGCTTGCTGCTGCTTGCTGCTGCTTGCTGCTGCTTGCTGCTGCTTGCTGCTGCTTGCTGCTGCTTGCTGCTGCTTGCTGCTGCTTGCTGCTGCTTGCTGCTGCTTGCTGCTGCTTGCTGCTGCTTGCTGCTGCTTGCTGCTGCTTGCTGCTGCTTGCTGCTGCTTGCTGCTGCTTGCTGCTGCTTGCTGCTGCTTGCTGCTGCTTGCTGCTGCTTGCTGCTGCTTGCTGCTGCTTGCTGCTGCTTGCTGCTGCTTGCTGCTGCTTGCTGCTGCTTGCTGCTGCTTGCTGCTGCTTGCTGCTGCTTGCTGCTGCTTGCTGCTGCTTGCTGCTGCTTGCTGCTGCTTGCTGCTGCTTGCTGCTGCTTGCTGCTGCTTGCTGCTGCTTGCTGCTGCTTGCTGCTGCTTGCTGCTGCTTGCTGCTGCTTGCTGCTGCTTGCTGCTGCTTGCTGCTGCTTGCTGCTGCTTGCTGCTGCTTGCTGCTGCTTGCTGCTGCTTGCTGCTGCTTGCTGCTGCTTGCTGCTGCTTGCTGCTGCTTGCTGCTGCTTGCTGCTGCTTGCTGCTGCTTGCTGCTGCTTGCTGCTGCTTGCTGCTGCTTGCTGCTGCTTGCTGCTGCTTGCTGCTGCTTGCTGCTGCTTGCTGCTGCTTGCTGCTGCTTGCTGCTGCTTGCTGCTGCTGCTTGCTGCTGCTGCTTGCTGCTGCTTGTTGCTGCTGCTTGCTGCTGCTTGCTGCTGCTGCTTGCTGCTGCTGCTTGCTGCTGCTGCTTGCTGCTGCTGCTTGCTGCTGCTGCTTGCTGCTGCTGCTTGCTGCTGCTGCTGCTTGCTGCTGCTGCTTGCTGCTGCTGCTTGCTGCTGCTGCTGCTTGCTGCTGCTGCTTGCTGCTGCTTGCTGCTGCTGCTTGCTGCTGCTGCTTGCTGCTGCTGCTTGCTGCTGCTTGCTGCTGCTTGCTGCTGCTTGCTGCTGCTTGCTGCTGCTTGCTGCTGCTTGCTGCTGCTTGCTGCTGCTGCTTCCTGCTGCTTGCTGCTGCTTGCTGCTGCTGCTTGCTGCTGCTTGCTGCTGCTCCTTGCTGCTGCTGCTTGCTGCTGCTGCTTTCTGCTGCTGCTTGCTGATGCTGCTTGCTGCTGCTTGCTGCTGCTTGCTGCTGCTGCTTGCTGCTGCTGCTTGCTGCTGCTTGCTGCTGCTGGTTGCTGCTGCTTGATGCTGCTTGCTGCTGCTTGCTGCTGCTTGCTGCTTCTTGCTGCTGCTTGCTGCTGCTTGCTGCTGCTTGCTGCTGCTTGCTGCTGCTTGCTGCTGCTTGCTGCTGCTTGCTGCTGCTTGCTGCTGCTTGCTGCTGCTTGCTGCTGCTTGCTGCTGCTTGCTGCTGCTTGCTGCTGCTTGCTGCTGCTTGCTGCTGCTTGCTGCTGCTTGCTGCTGCTTGCTGCTGCTTGCTGCTGCTTGCTGCTGCTTGCTGCTGCTTGCTGCTGCTTGCTGCTGCTTGCTGCTGCTTGCTGCTGCTTGCTGCTGCTTGCTGCTGCTTGCTGCTGCTTGCTGCTGCTTGCTGCTGCTTGCTGCTGCTTGCTGCTGCTTGCTGCTGCTTGCTGCTGCTTGCTGCTGCTTGCTGCTGCTTGCTGCTGCTTGCTGCTGCTTGCTGCTGCTTGCTGCTGCTTGCTGCTGCTTGCTGCTGCTTGCTGCTGCTTGCTGCTGCTTGCTGCTGCTTGCTGCTGCTTGCTGCTGCTTGCTGCTGCTTGCTGCTGCTTGCTGCTGCTTGCTGCTGCTTGCTGCTGCTTGCTGCTGCTTGCTGCTGCTTGCTGCTGCTTGCTGCTGCTTGCTGCTGCTTGCTGCTGCTTGCTGCTGCTTGCTGCTGCTTGCTGCTGCTTGCTGCTGCTTGCTGCTGCTTGCTGCTGCTTGCTGCTGCTTGCTGCTGCTTGCTGCTGCTTGCTGCTGCTTGCTGCTGCTTGCTGCTGCTTGCTGCTGCTTGCTGCTGCTTGCTGCTGCTTGCTGCTGCTTGCTGCTGCTTGCTGCTGCTTGCTGCTGCTTGCTGCTGCTTGCTGCTGCTTGCTGCTGCTTGCTGCTGCTTGCTGCTGCTTGCTGCTGCTGCTTGCTGCTGCTGCTTGCTGCTGCTTGTTGCTGCTGCTTGCTGCTGCTTGCTGCTGCTGCTTGCTGCTGCTGCTTGCTGCTGCTTGCTGCTGCTTGCTGCTGCTGCTTGCTGCTGCTTGCTGCTGCTGCTTGCTGCTGCTTGCTGCTGCTGCTTGCTGCTGCTTGCTGCTGCTGCTTGCTGCTGCTTGCTGCTGCTGCTTGCTGCTGCTTGCTGCTGCTGCTTGCTGCTGCTTGCTGCTGCTGCTTGCTGCTGCTTGCTGATGCTGCTTGCTGCTGCTTGCTGCTGCTTGCTGCTGCTTGCTGCTGCTTGCTGCTGCTTGCTGCTGCTTTCTGCTGCTTGCTGCTGCTTTCTGCTGCTTGCTGCTGCTTGCTGCTGCTGCTTGCTGCTGCTGCTTGCTGCTGCTGCTTGCTGCTGCTGCTTGCTGCTGCTGCTTGCTGCTGCTGCTTGCTGCTGCTGCTTGCTGCTGCTGCTTGCTGCTGCTGCTTGCTGCTGCTGCTTGCTGCTGCTGCTTGCTGCTGCTGCTTGCTGCTGCTGCTTGCTGCTGCTGCTTGCTGCTGCTTATTGCTGCTGCTTCTTGCTGCTGCTTCTTGCTGCTGCTGCTTGCTGCTGCTGCTTGCTGCTGCTGCTGCTGCTTGCTGCTGCTGCTTGCTGCTGCTGCTTGCTGCTGCTGCTTGCTGCTGCTGCTTGCTGCTGCTGCTTGCTGCTGCTGCTTGCTGCTGCTGCTTGCTGCTGCTGCTTGCTGCTGCTGCTTGCTGCTGCTGCTTGCTGCTGCTGCTTGCTGCTGCTGCTTGCTGCTGCTGCTTGCTGCTGCTGCTTGCTGCTGCTGCTGCTGGCTGCTGCTGCTGCTGGCTGCTGCTGCTTGCTGCTGCTGCTTGCTGCTGCTGCTTGCTGCTGCTGCTTGCTGCTGCTGCTTGCTGCTGCTGCTTGCTGCTGCTGCTTGCTGCTGCTGCTTGCTGCTGCTGCTGCTGGCTGCTGCTGCTTGCTGCTTGCTGCTCGCTGCTTGCTGCTCGCTGCTCGCTGCTCGCTGCTCGCTGCTTGCTGCTGCTGCTTGCTGCTGCTGCTTGCTGCTGCTGCTTGCTGCTGCTGCTTGCTGCTGCTGCTGCTTGCTGCTGCTGCTTGCTGCTGCTGCTTGCTGCTGCTGCTTGCTGCTGCTGCTGCTGCTGCTTGCTGCTGCTGCTTGCTGCTGCTGCTTGCTGCTGCTGCTTGCTGCTGCTGCTGCTTGCTGCTGCTGCTTGCTGCTGCTGCTTGCTGCTGCTGCTTGCTGCTGCTGCTTGCTGCTGCTGCTTGCTGCTGCTGCTTGCTGCTGCTGCTTGCTGCTGCTGCTTGCTGC
>CAXAOA010000333.1:12500-49017 GCA_963970395.1 Ephialtes manifestator
GCTTGCTGCTGCTGCTGCTTGCTGCTGCTGCTTGCTGCTGCTGCTTGCTGCTGCTGCTTGCAGCTGCTGCTTGCAGCTGCTGCTTGCTGCTGCTGCTGCTGCTGCTGCTGCTGCTGCTGCTTGCTGCTGCTGCTGCTGCTGCTGCTGCTGCTGCTGCTTGCTGCTGCTGCTTGCTGCTGCTGCTTGCTGCTGCTGCTTGCTGCTGCTGCTTGCTGCTGCTGCTTGCTGCTGCTGCTTGCTGCTGCTGCTTGCTGCTGCTTGCTGCTGCTTGCTGCTGCTTGCTGCTGCTTGCTGCTGCTTGCTGCTGCTTGCTGCTGCTGCTTGCTGCTGCTGCTTGCTGCTGCTGCTTGCTGCTGCTGCTTGCTGCTGCTGCTTGCTGCTGCTGCTTGCTGCTGCTGCTTGCTGCTGCTTGCTGCTGCTGCTTGCTGCTGCTGCCTGCTGCTGCTGCCTGCTGCTGCTGCCTGCTGCTGCTGCTTGCTGCTGCAGCTTGCTGCTGCTGCTTGCTGCTGCAGCTTGCTGCTGCAGCTTGCTGCTGCTGCTTGCTGCTGCTGCTTGCTGCTGCTGCTTGCTGCTGCTGCTGCTGCTTGCTGATGCTGCTTGCTGCTGCTGCTTGCTGCTGCTGCTTGCTGCTGCTGCTTGCTGCTGCTGCTTGCTGCTGCTGCTTGCTGCTGCTGCTTGCTGCTGCTGCTTGCTGCTGCTGCTTGCTGCTGCTGCTTGCTGCTGCTGCTTGCTGCTGCTGCTTGCTGCTGCTGCTTGCTGCTGCTGCTTGCTGCTGCTGCTTGCTGCTGCTGCTTGCTGCTGCTGCTTGCTGCTGCTGCTTGCTGCTGCTGCTTGCTGCTGCTGCTTGCTGCTGCTGCTTGCTGCTGCTGCTTGCTGCTGCTGCTTGCTGCTGCTTGCTGCTGCTTGCTGCTGCTGCTTGCTGCTGCTTGCTGCTGCTGCTTGCTGCTGCTGCTGCTTGCTGCTGCTGCTTGCTGCTGCTGCTTGCTGCTGCTGCTTGCTGCTGCTTCTTGCTGCTGCTTGCTGCTGCTTGCTGCTGCTTGCTGCTGCTTGCTGCTGCTTGCTGCTGCTTGCTGCTGCTTGCTGCTGCTTGCTGCTGCTTGCTGCTGCTTGCTGCTGCTTGCTGCTGCTTGCTGCTGCTTGCTGCTGCTTGCTGCTGCTTGCTGCTGCTTGCTGCTGCTTGCTGCTGCTTGCTGCTGCTTGCTGCTGCTTGCTGCTGCTTGCTGCTGCTTGCTGCTGCTTGCTGCTGCTTGCTGCTGCTTGCTGCTGCTTGCTGCTGCTTGCTGCTGCTTGCTGCTGCTTGCTGCTGCTTGCTGCTGCTTGCTGCTGCTTGCTGCTGCTTGCTGCTGCTTGCTGCTGCTTGCTGCTGCTGCTTGCTGCTGCTTGTTGCTGCTGCTTGCTGCTGCTTGCTGCTGCTGCTTGCTGCTGCTGCTTGCTGCTGCTGCTTGCTGCTGCTTGCTGCTGCTTGCTGCTGCTGCTTGCTGCTGCTTGCTGCTGCTGCTTGCTGCTGCTTGCTGCTGCTGCTTGCTGCTGCTTGCTGCTACTGCTTGCTGCTGCTTGCTGCTGCCTGCTGCTGCTTGCTGCTGCTTGCTGCTGCTGCTTGCTGCTGCTTGCTGCTGCTGCTTGCTGCTGCTTGCTGCTGCTTGCTGCTGCTTGCTGCTGCTTGCTGCTGCTGCTTGCTGCTGCTTGCTGCTGCTGCTTGCTGCTGCTGATGCTGCTTGCTGCTGCTTGCTGCTGCTTGCTGCTGCTTGCTGCTGCTTGCTGCTGCTTGCTGCTGCTTTCTGCTGCTTGCTGCTGCTTGCTGCTGCTTTCTGCTGCTTGCTGCTGCTTGCTGCTGCTGCTTGCTGCTGCTGCTTGCTGCTGCTGCTTGCTGCTGCTGCTTGCTGCTGCTGCTTGCTGCTGCTGCTTGCTGCTGCTGCTTGCTGCTGCTGCTTGCTGCTGCTGCTTGCTGCTGCTTATTGCTGCTGCTTCTTGCTGCTGCTTCTTGCTGCTGCTGCTTGCTGCTGCTGCTTGCTGCTGCTGCTGCTTGCTGCTGCTGCTTGCTGCTGCTGCTTGCTGCTGCTGCTTGCTGCTGCTGCTTGCTGCTGCTGCTTGCTGCTGCTGCTTGCTGCTGCTGCTTGCTGCTGCTGCTTGCTGCTGCTGCTTGCTGCTGCTGCTTGCTGCTGCTGCTTGCTGCTGCTGCTTGCTGCTGCTGCTTGCTGCTGCTGGCTGCTGCTGCTGCTGATGCTGACTGCTGCTGCTGCTGCTGGCTGCTGCTGCTGCTGGCTGCCGCTGCTGCTGGCTGCTGCTGCTGCTGGCTGCTGCTGCTGCTGCTGCTGCTGCTGCTGCTGCTGCTGCTGCTTGCTGCTGCTGCTTGCTGCTGCTGCTTGCTGCTGCTGCTTGCTGCTGCTGCTTGCTGCTGCTGCTTGCTGCTGCTGCTTGCTGCTGCTGCTTGCTGCTGCTGCTTGCTGCTGCTGCTTGCTGCTGCTGCTGCTTGCTGCTGCTGCTTGCTGCTGCTGCTTGCTGCTGCTGCTTGCAGCTGCTGCTTGCAGCTGCTGCTTGCTGCTGCTGCTGCTGCTGCTGCTGCTGCTGCTGCTTGCTGCTGCTGCTGCTGCTGCTGCTGCTGCTGCTGCTTGCTGCTGCTGCTTGCTGCTGCTGCTTGCTGCTGCTGCTTGCTGCTGCTGCTTGCTGCTGCTGCTTGCTGCTGCTGCTTGCTGCTGCTGCTTGCTGCTGCTTGCTGCTGCTTGCTGCTGCTTGCTGCTGCTTGCTGCTGCTTGCTGCTGCTGCTTGCTGCTGCTGCTTGCTGCTGCTGCTTGCTGCTGCTGCTTGCTGCTGCTGCTTGCTGCTGCTGCTTGCTGCTGCTGCTTGCTGCTGCTGCCTGCTGCTGCTGCCTGCTGCTGCTGCCTGCTGCTGCTGCTTGCTGCTGCAGCTTGCTGCTGCTGCTTGCTGCTGCAGCTTGCTGCTGCTGCTTGCTGCTGCTGCTTGCTGCTGCTGCTTGCTGCTGCTGCTTGCTGCTGCTGCTTGCTGATGCTGCTTGCTGCTGCTGCTTGCTGCTGCTGCTTGCTGCTGCTGCTTGCTGCTGCTGCTTGCTGCTGCTGCTTGCTGCTGCTGCTTGCTGCTGCTGCTTGCTGCTGCTGCTTGCTGCTGCTGCTTGCTGCTGCTGCTTGCTGCTGCTGCTTGCTGCTGCTGCTTGCTGCTGCTGCTTGCTGCTGCTGCTTGCTGCTGCTGCTTGCTGCTGCTGCTTGCTGCTGCTGCTTGCTGCTGCTGCTTGCTGCTGCTTGCTGCTGCTGCTTGCTGCTGCTTGCTGCTGCTGCTTGCTGCTGCTGCTGCTTGCTGCTGCTGCTTGCTGCTGCTGCTTGCTGCTGCTGCTTGCTGCTGCTTCTTGCTGCTGCTTGCTGCTGCTTGCTGCTGCTTGCTGCTGCTTGCTGCTGCTTGCTGCTGCTTGCTGCTGCTTGCTGCTGCTTGCTGCTGCTTGCTGCTGCTTGCTGCTGCTTGCTGCTGCTTGCTGCTGCTTGCTGCTGCTTGCTGCTGCTTGCTGCTGCTTGCTGCTGCTTGCTGCTGCTTGCTGCTGCTTGCTGCTGCTTGCTGCTGCTTGCTGCTGCTTGCTGCTGCTTGCTGCTGCTTGCTGCTGCTTGCTGCTGCTTGCTGCTGCTTGCTGCTGCTTGCTGCTGCTTGCTGCTGCTTGCTGCTGCTTGCTGCTGCTTGCTGCTGCTTGCTGCTGCTTGCTGCTGCTTGCTGCTGCTGCTTGCTGCTGCTTGTTGCTGCTGCTTGCTGCTGCTTGCTGCTGCTGCTTGCTGCTGCTGCTTGCTGCTGCTTGCTGCTGCTTGCTGCTGCTGCTTGCTGCTGCTTGCTGCTGCTGCTTGCTGCTGCTTGCTGCTGCTTGCTGCTGCTGCTTGCTGCTGCTTGCTGCTACTGCTTGCTGCTGCTTGCTGCTGCTGCTTGCTGCTGCTTGCTGCTGCTGCTTGCTGCTGCTTGCTGCTGCTGCTTGCTGCTGCTTGCTGCTGCTTGCTGCTGCTTGCTGCTGCTTGCTGCTGCTTGCTGCTGCTGCTTGCTGCTGCTTGCTGCTGCTGCTTGCTGCTGCTGATGCTGCTTGCTGCTGCTTGCTGCTGCTTGCTGCTGCTTGCTGCTGCTTGCTGCTGCTTGCTGCTGCTTGCTGCTGCTTGCTGCTGCTTTCTGCTGCTTGCTGCTGCTTTCTGCTGCTTGCTGCTGCTTGCTGCTGCTGCTTGCTGCTGCTGCTTGCTGCTGCTGCTTGCTGCTGCTGCTTGCTGCTGCTGCTTGCTGCTGCTGCTTGCTGCTGCTTATTGCTGCTGCTTCTTGCTGCTGCTTCTTGCTGCTGCTGCTTGCTGCTGCTGCTTGCTGCTGCTGCTGCTTGCTGCTGCTGCTTGCTGCTGCTGCTTGCTGCTGCTGCTTGCTGCTGCTGCTTGCTGCTGCTGCTTGCTGCTGCTGCTTGCTGCTGCTGCTTGCTGCTGCTGCTTGCTGCTGCTGCTTGCTGCTGCTGCTTGCTGCTGCTGCTTGCTGCTGCTGCTTGCTGCTGCTGCTGCTTGCTGCTGCTGCTTGCTGCTGCTGCTTGCTGCTGCTGCTTGCTGCTGCTGCTTGCTGCTGCTGCTTGCTGCTGCTGCTTGCTGCTGCTGCTTGCTGCTGCTGCTTGCTGCTGCTGCTTGCTGCTGCTGCTTGCTGCTGCTGCTTGCTGCTGCTGCTTGCTGCTGCTGCTTGCTGCTGCTGCTTGCTGCTGCTGCTTGCTGCTGCTGCTTGCTGCTGCTGCTTGCTGCTGCTGCTTGCTGCTGCTGCTTGCTGCTGCTGCTTGCTGCTGCTGCTGCTGCTTGCTGCTGCTGCTTGCTGCTGCTGCTTGCTGCTGCTGCTTGCTGCTGCTGCTTGCTGCTGCTGCTTGCTGCTGCTGCTGCTTGCTGCTGCTGCTTGCTGCTGCTGCTTGCTGCTGCTGCTTGCTGCTGCTGCTTGCTGCTGCTGCTTGCTGCTGCTTCTTGCTGCTGCTTCTTGCTGCTGCTGCTTGCTGCTGCTGCTGCTTGCTGCTGCTGCTTGCTGCTGCTGCTTGCTGCTGCTGCTTGCTGCTGCTGCTTGCTGCTGCTGCTTGCTGCTGCTTCTTGCTGCTGCTTCTTGCTGCTGCTGCTTGCTGCTGCTGCTTGCTGCTGCTTGCTGCTGCTTGCTGCTGCTGCTTGCTGCTGCTGCTTGCTGCTGCTGCTTGCTGCTGCTGCTTGCTGCTGCTGCTTGCTGCTGCTGCTTGCTGCTGCTGCTTGCTGCTGCTGCTTGCTGCTGCTGCTTGCTGCTGCTGCTTGCTGCTGCTGCTTGCTGCTGCTGCTTGCTGCTGCTGCTTGCTGCTGCTGCTTGCTGCTGCTGCTTGCTGCTGCTGCTTGCTGCTGCTGCTTGCTGCTGCTGCTTGCTGCTGCTGCTTGCTGCTGCTGCTTGCTGCTGCTGCTTGCTGCTGCTGCTTGCTGCTGCTGCTTGCTGCTGCTGCTTGCTGCTGCTGGCTGCTGCTGCTGCTGATGCTGACTGCTGCTGCTGCTGCTGGCTGCTGCTGCTGCTGGCTGCCGCTGCTGCTGGCTGCTGCTGCTGCTGGCTGCTGCTGCTGCTGCTGCTGCTGCTGGCTGCTGCTGCTGCTGCTTGCTGCTGCTGCTTGCTGCTGCTGCTTGCTGCTGCTGCTTGCTGCTGCTGCTTGCTGCTGCTGCTTGCTGCTGCTGCTTGCTGCTGCTGCTTGCTGCTGCTGCTTGCTGCTGCTGCTTGCTGCTGCTGCTTGCTGCTGCTGCTTGCTGCTGCTGCTTGCTGCTGCTGCTTGCTGCTGCTGCTGCTGGCTGCTGCTGCTGCTGGCTGCTGCTGCTTGCTGCTGCTGCTTGCTGCTGCTGCTTGCTGCTGCTGCTTGCTGCTGCTGCTTGCTGCTGCTGCTTGCTGCTGCTGCTTGCTGCTGCTGCTTGCTGCTGCTGCTTGCTGCTGCTGCTTGCTGCTGCTGCTTGCTGCTGCTGCTTGCTGCTGCTGCTGCTGGCTGCTGCTGCTTGCTGCTTGCTGCTCGCTGCTTGCTGCTCGCTGCTCGCTGCTCGCTGCTCGCTGCTTGCTGCTGCTGCTTGCTGCTGCTGCTTGCTGCTGCTGCTTGCTGCTGCTGCTGCTTGCTGCTGCTGCTGCTTGCTGCTGCTGCTTGCTGCTGCTGCTTGCTGCTGCTGCTTGCTGCTGCTGCTGCTGCTGCTTGCTGCTGCTGCTTGCTGCTGCTGCTTGCTGCTGCTGCTTGCTGCTGCTGCTGCTTGCTGCTGCTGCTTGCTGCTGCTGCTTGCTGCTGCTGCTGCTTGCTGCTGCTGCTTGCTGCTGCTGCTTGCTGCTGCTGCTTGCTGCTGCTGCTTGCTGCTGCTGCTTGCTGCTGCTGGCTGCTGCTGCTGCTGATGCTGACTGCTGCTGCTGCTGCTGGCTGCTGCTGCTGCTGGCTGCCGCTGCTGCTGGCTGCCGCTGCTGCTGGCTGCTGCTGCTGCTGCTGCTGCTGGCTGCTGCTGCTGCTGCTGGCTGCTGCTGCTGCTGCTGGCTGCTGCTTCTGCTGCTGCTGCTGCTGGCTGCTGCTGCTGCTGCTGGCTGCTGCTGCTGCTGGCTGCTGCTGCTGCTGGCTGCTGCTGCTGCTGGCTGCTGCTGCTGCTGGCTGCTGCTGCTGCTGGCTGCTGCTGCTGCTGGCTGCTGCTGCTGCTGGCTGCCGCTGCTGCTGGCTGCTGCTGCTGCTGCTTGCTGCTGCTGCTTGCTGCTGCTGCTTGCTGCTGCTTGCTGCTGCTGCTTGCTGCTGCTGCTTGCTGCTGCTGCTGCTTGCTGCTGCTGCTTGCTGCTGCTGCTTGCTGCTGCTGCTTGCTGCTTGCTGCTGCTGCTTGCTGCTGCTGCTTGCTGCTGCTGCTTGCTGCTGCTGCTGCTTGCTGCTGCTGCTTGCTGCTGCTTGCTGCTGCTGCTTGCTGCTGCTGCTGCTTGCTGCTGCTGCTTGCTGCTGCTGCTTGCTGCTGCTGCTTGCTGCTGCTGCTTGCTGCTGCTGCTTGCTGCTGCTTGCTGCTGCTTGCTGCTGCTTGCTGCTGCTGCTTGCTGCTGCTGCTGCTTGCTGCTGCTGCTTGCTGCTGCTGCTTGCTGCTGCTTGCTGCTGCTGCTTGCTGCTGCTGCTTGCTGCTGCTGCTTGCTGCTGCTGGTTCCTGCTGCTGCTTGCTGCTGCTGCTTGCTGCTGCTTGCTGCTGCTTGCTGCTGCTTGCTGCTGCTTGCTGCTGCTTGCTGCTGCTGCTTGCTGCTGCTTGCTGCTGCTTGCTGCTGCTTGCTGCTGCTTGCTGCTGCTTGCTGCTGCTTGCTGCTGCTTGCTGCTGCTTGCTGCTGCTTGCTGCTGCTTGCTGCTGCTTGCTGCTGCTTGCTGCTGCTGCTTGCTGCTGCTTGCTGCTGCTGCTTGCTGCTGCTGCTGCTTGCTGCTGCTGCTTGCTGCTGCTTGCTGCTGCTTCTTGCTGCTGCTTGCTGCTGCTTGCTGCTGCTGCTTGCTGCTGCTGCTTGCTGCTGCTGCTTGCTGCTGCTGCTTGCTGCTGCTGCTTGCTGCTGCTTGCTGCTGCTGCTTGCTGCTGCTGCTTGCTGCTGCTGCTTGCTGCTGCTGCTTGCTGCTGCTGCTTGCTGCTGCTGCTTGCTGCTGCTGCTTGCTGCTGCTGCTGCTGCTGCTTGCTGCTGCTGCTGCTGCTGCTGCTTGCTGCTGCTGCTTGCTGCTGCTGCTTGCTGCTGCTTGCTGCTGCTGCTTGCTGCTGCTGCTGCTTGCTGCTGCTTGCTGCTGCTGCTTGCTGCTGCTGCTTGCTGCTGCTGCTTGCTGCTGCTGCTTGCTGCTGCTGCTTGCTGCTGCTGCTTGCTGCTGCTGCTTGCTGCTGCTGCTTGCTGCTGCTGCTTGCTGCTGCTGCTTGCTGCTGCTGCTTGCTGCTGCTGCTTGCTGCTGCTGCTTGCTGCTGCTGCTTGCTGCTGCTGCTGCTTGCTGCTGCTGCTTGCTGCTGCTGCTTGCTGCTGCTGCTTGCTGCTGCTGCTTGCAGCTGCTGCTTGCAGCTGCTGCTTGCTGCTGCTGCTGCTGCTGCTGCTGCTGCTGCTGCTGCTGCTGCTGCTGCTTGCTGCTGCTGCTTGCTGCTGCTGCTTGCTGCTGCTGCTTGCTGCTGCTGCTTGCTGCTGCTGCTTGCTGCTGCTGCTTGCTGCTTGCTGCTGCTGCTTGCTGCTGCTGCTTGCTGCTGCTGCTTGCTGCTGCTGCTTGCTGCTGCTTGCTGCTGCTTGCTGCTGCTTGCTGCTGCTGCTTGCTGCTGCTGCTTGCTGCTGCTGCTTGCTGCTGCTGCTTGCTGCTGCTGCTTGCTGCTGCTGCTTGCTGCTGCTGCTTGCTGCTGCTGCTTGCTGCGGCTGCTTGCTGCTGCTGCTTGCTGCTGCTGCCTGCTGCTGCTGCCTGCTGCTGCTGCCTGCTGCTGCTGCTTGCTGCTGCAGCTTGCTGCTGCAGCTTGCTGCTGCTGCTTGCTGCTGCAGCTTGCTGCTGCTGCTTGCTGCTGCTGCTTGCTGCTGCTGCTTGCTGCTGCTGCTTGCTGCTGCTGCTTGCTGCTGCTGCTTGCTGCTGCTGCTTGCTGCTGCTGCTTGCTGCTGCTGCTTGCTGCTGCTGCTTGCTGCTGCTGCTTGCTGCTGCTGCTTGCTGCTGCTGCTTGCTGCTGCTGCTTGCTGCTGCTGCTTGCTGCTGCTGCTTGCTGCTGCTGCTTGCTGCTGCTGCTTGCTGCTGCTGCTTGCTGCTGCTGCTTGCTGCTGCTGCTTGCTGCTGCTGCTTGCTGCTGCTGCTTGCTGCTGCTGCTGCTTGCTGCTGCTTGCTGCTGCTTGCTGCTGCTTGCTGCTGCTGCTTGCTGCTGCTTGCTGCTGCTGCTTGCTGCTGCTGCTGCTTGCTGCTGCTGCTTGCTGCTGCTGCTTGCTGCTGCTTCTTGCTGCTGCTTGCTGCTGCTTGCTGCTGCTTGCTGCTGCTTGCTGCTGCTTGCTGCTGCTTGCTGCTGCTGCTTGCTGCTGCTTGCTGCTGCTGCTTGCTGCTGCTGCTTGCTGCTGCTGCTTGCTGCTGCTTGCTGCTGCTTGCTGCTGCTTGCTGCTGCTGCTTGCTGCTGCTGCTTGCTGCTGCTGCTTGCTGCTGCTGCTTGCTGCTGCTGCTTGCTGCTGCTGCTGCTGCTGCTGCTTGCTGCTGCTGCTGCTGCTTGCTGCTGCTGCTTGCTGCTGCTGCTTGCTGCTGCTTGCTGCTGCTGCTTGCTGCTGCTGCTGCTTGCTGCTGCTGCTTGCTGCTGCTGCTTGCTGCTGCTGCTTGCTGCTGCTGCTTGCTGCTGCTGCTTGCTGCTGCTGCTTGCTGCTGCTGCTTGCTGCTGCTGCTTGCTGCTGCTGCTTGCTGCTGCTGCTTGCTGCTGCTGCTTGCTGCTGCTGCTTGCTGCTGCTGCTTGCTGCTGCTGCTTGCTGCTGCTGCTTGCTGCTGCTGCTTGCTGCTGCTGCTGCTTGCTGCTGCTGCTTGCTGCTGCTGCTTGCTGCTGCTGCTTGCAGCTGCTGCTTGCAGCTGCTGCTTGCTGCTGCTGCTGCTGCTGCTGCTGCTGCTTGCTGCTGCTGCTGCTGCTGCTGCTGCTGCTGCTGCTGCTGCTTGCTGCTGCTGCTTGCTGCTGCTGCTTGCTGCTGCTGCTTGCTGCTGCTGCTTGCTGCTGCTGCTTGCTGCTGCTGCTTGCTGCTGCTGCTTGCTGCTGCTGCTTGCTGCTGCTGCTTGCTGCTGCTGCTTGCTGCTGCTTGCTGCTGCTTGCTGCTGCTTGCTGCTGCTTGCTGCTGCTTGCTGCTGCTTGCTGCTGCTTGCTGCTGCTTGCTGCTGCTTGCTGCTGCTGCTTGCTGCTGCTGCTTGCTGCTGCTGCTTGCTGCTGCTGCTTGCTGCTGCTGCTTGCTGCTGCTGCTTGCTGCTGCTGCTTGCTGCTGCTGCTTGCTGCTGCTGCTTGCTGCTGCTGCTTGCTGCTGCTGCTTGCTGCTGCTGCTTGCTGCTGCTGCTTGCTGCTGCTGCTTGCTGCTGCTGCTTGCTGCTGCTGCTTGCTGCTGCTGCTTGCTAGGGGTGTGCGGGTTCTCGAAAATTTCGGGTTCTCGATGCTCGAGTCGGGTTCAAGTTTTCTCGATCGGGTACGAGTCGAGTTCAAGCAACCCGAAAACCTCGAGAAAACTCGAAAATATCGAGAAAACCCGTAAATCTCGAGAAGACCCGAAACTCAAGAAAACTCGAAAATATCGAGAAAACCCGTAAATCTCGAGTAAACCCAAGAATCTCGAAAAAAACACAAGAATGTCGAGAAAACTCGAATATCTCAACAACAAAATCGCTTATATTCAATGTATACCTACCTTAAAAAAGACATTCACAATCGCAGTTCTAGATATTTCTGAAGACAATTTTTCGAGTTGCGATTGTTCGATGATGATTGTGCTATAGGACCCACTTTAATTATCTGCGATTTCGTTAACAGAAGAAGTAAATCTATAGAAGTAAAGAGATACATCTAAAAAGATATGTAATAAAAAAAATGTACAGAGTGAAAACAACAGGACTGTGTAATTCCAAAATTACAACAACAAATATAGTGAATAAAAATATATTCAACGCGATATTACATTATATTCTTTTCTTGATGTATTGTACTGAATGCATATTTATGATTTAGATAATATCAAATCATATTTTCGAGTTTTCTTGAGGTTTTCGGGTTTTCTCGATATTTTCGAGTTTTCTTGAGGTTTTCGGGTTTTCTCGATATCTTCAAGTTTTCTTGAGGTTTCCGGGTTTTCTCGATATTATCGGGTTTTCTCGACATTTTCGGGTTCCTCGAACCCGACCCGAACCCGATCGAGAAAACTCGAACCCGACCCGAACCCGAATTTTCGAGAACCCGCACACCCCTACTGCTTGCTGCTGCTGCTTGCTGCTGCTGCTTGCTGCTGCTGCTTGCTGCTGCTGCTTGCTGCTGCTGCTTGCTGCTGCTGCTTGCTGCTGCTGCTTGCTGCTGCTGCTGCTGCTTGCTGCTGCTGCTTGCTGCTGCTGCTTGCTGCTGCTGCTTGCTGCTGCTGCTTGCTGCTGCTGCTTGCTGCTGCTGCTTGCTGCTGCTGCTGCTTGCTGCTGCTGCTTGCTGCTGCAGCTTGCTGCTGCTGCTTGCTGCTGCTGCTGCTGCTGCTGCTGCTTGCTGCTGCTGCTTGCTGCTGCTGCTTGCTGCTGCTGCTTGCTGCTGCTGCTTGCTGCTGCTGCTTGCTGCTGCTGCTTGCTGCTGCTGCTTGCTGCTGCTGCTTGCTGCTGCTGCTTGCTGCTGCTGCTTGCTGCTGCTGCTTGCTGCTGCTGCTTGCTGCTGCTGCTTGCTGCTGCTGCTTGCTGCTGCTGCTTGCTGCTGCTGCTTGCTGCTGCTGCTTGCTGCTGCTGCTTGCTGCTGCTGCTTGCTGCTGCTGCTTGCTGCTGCTGCTTGCTGCTGCTGCTTGCTGCTGCTGCTTGCTGCTGCTGCTTGCTGCTGCTGCTTGCTGCTGCTGCTTGCTGCTGCTGCTTGCTGCTGCTGCTTGCTGCTGCTGCTTGCTGCTGCTGCTTGCTGCTGCTGCTTGCTGCTGCTGCTTGCTGCTGCTGCTTGCTGCTGCTGCTTGCTGCTGCTGCTTGCTGCTGCTGCTTGCTGCTGCTGCTTGCTGCTGCTGCTTGCTGCTGCTGCTTGCTGCTGCTGCTTGCTGCTGCTGCTTGCTGCTGCTGCTTGCTGCTGCTGCTTGCTGCTGCTGCTTGCTACTGCTGCTTGCTGCTGCTGCTTGCTGCTGCTGCTTGCTGCTGCTGCTTGCTTCTGCTGCTTGCTGCTGCTGCTTGCTGCTGCTGCTTGCTGCTGCTGCTTGCTGCTGCTGCTTGCTGCTGCTGCTGCTTGCTGCTGCTGCTTGCTGCTGCTGCTGCTTGCTGCTGCTGCTGCTTGCTGCTGCTGCTTGCTGCTGCTGCTGCTTGCTGCTGCTGCTTGCTGCTGCTGCTTGCTGCTGCTTCTTGCTGCTGCTTCTTGCTGCTGCTGCTTGCTGCTGCTGCTTGCTGCTGCTTGCTGCTGCTTGCTGCTGCTTGCTGCTGCTGCTTGCTGCTGCTGCTTGCTGCTGCTGCTTGCTGCTGCTGCTTGCTGCTGCTGGCTGCTGCTGCTGCTGATGCTGACTGCTGCTGCTGCTGCTGGCTGCTGCTGCTGCTGGCTGCCGCTGCTGCTGGCTGCTGCTGGCTGCTGCTGCTGCTGCTGGCTGCCGCTGCTGCTGGCTGCTGCTGCTGCTGGCTGCTGCTGCTGCTGCTGCTGCTGGCTGCTGCTGCTGCTGCTTGCTGCTGCTGCCTGCTGCTGCTGCTTGCTGCTGCTGCTTGCTGCTGCTGCTTGCTGCTGCAGCTTGCTGCTGCTGCTTGCTGCTGCTGCTTGCTGCTGCTGCTGGCTGCTGCTGCTTGCTGCTGCTGCTTGCTGCTGCTGCTGCTTGCTGCTGCTGCTTGCTGCTGCTGCTGCTTGCTGCTGCTGCTTGCTGCTGCTGCTTGCTGCTGCTGCTTGCTGCTGCTTCTTGCTGCTGCTTCTTGCTGCTGCTGCTTGCTGCTGCTGCTTGC
This sequence comes from Ephialtes manifestator, assembly GCA_963970395.1. Classification (NCBI taxonomy): domain Eukaryota; kingdom Metazoa; phylum Arthropoda; class Insecta; order Hymenoptera; family Ichneumonidae; genus Ephialtes; species Ephialtes manifestator. The sequence continues at coordinate 25,048 of CAXAOA010000333.1, forward strand.
TGCTGCTTGCTGCTGCTTGCTGCTGCTGCTTGCTGCTGCTTGCTGCTGCTTGCTGCTGCTGCTTGCTGCTGCTTGCTGCTGCTTGCTGCTGCTGCTTGCTGCTGCTGCTGCTTGCTGCTGCTGCTTGCTGCTGCTGCTTGCTGCTGCTTCTTGCTGCTGCTTGCTGCTGCTTGCTGCTGCTTGCTGCTGCTTGCTGCTGCTGCTTGCTGCTGCTTGCTGCTGCTGCTTGCTGCTGCTGCGTGCTGCTGCTGCTTGCTGCTGCTGCTTGCTGCTGCTGCTTGCTGCTGCTGCTTGCTGCTGCTGCTTGCTGCTGCTGCTTGCTGCTGCTGCTTGCTGCTGCTGCTTGCTGCTGCTGCTTGCTGCTGCTGCTTGCTGCTGCTTGCTGCTGCTGCTGCTGCTTGCTGCTGCTGCTGCTTGCTGCTGCTGCTTGCTGCTGCTTGCTGCTGCTTGCTGCTGCTGCTTGCTGCTGCTGCTGCTTGCTGCTGCTGCTTGCTGCTGCTGCTTGCTGCTGCTGCTTGCTGCTGCTGCTTGCTGCTGCTGCTTGCTGCTGCTGCTTGCTGCTGCTGCTTGCTGCTGCTGCTTGCTGCTGCTGCTTGCTGCTGCTGCTTGCTGCTGCTGCTTGCTGCTGCTGCTTGCTGCTGCTGCTTGCTGCTGATGCTTGCTGCTGCTGCTTGCTGCTGATGCTTGCTGCTGCTGCTTGCTGCTGCTGCTTGCTGCTGCTGCTGCTTGCTGCTGCTGCTTGCTGCTGCTGCTTGCTGCTGCTGCTTGCTGCTGCTGCTTGCAGCTGCTGCTTGCTGCTGCTGCTGCTGCTGCTGCTGCTGCTGCTGCTGCTGCTTGCTGCTGCTGCTGCTGCTGCTGCTGCTGCTGCTTGCTGCTGCTGCTTGCTGCTGCTGCTTGCTGCTGCTGCTTGCTGCTGCTGCTTGCTGCTGCTGCTTGCTGCTGCTGCTTGCTGCTGCTGCTTGCTGCTGCTGCTTGCTGCTGCTTGCTGCTGCTTGCTGCTGCTTGCTGCTGCTTGCTGCTGCTTGCTGCTGCTGCTTGCTGCTGCTGCTTGCTGCTGCTGCTTGCTGCTGCTGCTTGCTGCTGCTGCTTGCTGCTGCTGCTTGCTGCTGCTGCTTGCTGCTGCTGCTTGCTGCTGCTGCTTGCTGCTGCTGCCTGCTGCTGCTGCTTGCTGCTGCTGCTTGCTGCTGCAGCTTGCTGCTGCTGCTTGCTGCTGCAGCTTGCTGCTGCTGCTTGCTGCTGCTGCTTGCTGCTGCTGCTTGCTGCTGCTGCTTGCTGCTGCTGCTTGCTGCTGCTGCTTGCTGCTGCTGCTTGCTGCTGCTGCTTGCTGCTGCTGCTTGCTGCTGCTGCTTGCTGCTGCTGCTTGCTGCTGCTGCTTGCTGCTGCTGCTTGCTGCTGCTGCTTGCTGCTGCTGCTTGCTGCTGCTGCTTGCTAGGGGTGTGCGGGTTCTCGAAAATTTCGGGTTCTCGATGCTCGAGTCGGGTTCAAGTTTTCTCGATCGGGTACGAGTCGAGTTCAAGCAACCCGAAAACCTCGAGAAAACTCGAAAATATCGAGAAAACCCGTAAATCTCGAGAAGACCCGAAACTCAAGAAAACTCGAAAATATCGAGAAAACCCGTAAATCTCGAGTAAACCCAAGAATCTCGAAAAAAACACAAGAATGTCGAGAAAACTCGAATATCTCAACAACAAAATCGCTTATATTCAATGTATACCTACCTTAAAAAAGACATTCACAATCGCAGTTCTAGATATTTCTGAAGACAATTTTTCGAGTTGCGATTGTTCGATGATGATTGTGCTATAGGACCCACTTTAATTATCTGCGATTTCGTTAACAGAAGAAGTAAATCTATAGAAGTAAAGAGATACATCTAAAAAGATATGTAATAAAAAAAATGTACAGAGTGAAAACAACAGGACTGTGTAATTCCAAAATTACAACAACAAATATAGTGAATAAAAATATATTCAACGCGATATTACATTATATTCTTTTCTTGATGTATTGTACTGAATGCATATTTATGATTTAGATAATATCAAATCATATTTTCGAGTTTTCTTGAGGTTTTCGGGTTTTCTCGATATTTTCGAGTTTTCTTGAGGTTTTCGGGTTTTCTCGATATCTTCAAGTTTTCTTGAGGTTTCCGGGTTTTCTCGATATTATCGGGTTTTCTCGACATTTTCGGGTTCCTCGAACCCGACCCGAACCCGATCGAGAAAACTCGAACCCGACCCGAACCCGAATTTTCGAGAACCCGCACACCCCTACTGCTTGCTGCTGCTGCTTGCTGCTGCTGCTTGCTGCTGCTGCTTGCTGCTGCTGCTTGCTGCTGCTGCTTGCTGCTGCTGCTTGCTGCTGCTGCTTGCTGCTGCTGCTTGCTGCTGCTGCTGCTGCTTGCTGCTGCTGCTTGCTGCTGCTGCTTGCTGCTGCTGCTTGCTGCTGCTGCTTGCTGCTGCTGCTTGCTGCTGCTGCTTGCTGCTGCTGCTTGCTGCTGCTGCTTGCTGCTGCTGCTGCTTGCTGCTGCTGCTTGCTGCTGCAGCTTGCTGCTGCTGCTTGCTGCTGCTGCTTGCTGCTGCTGCTTGCTGCTGCTGCTTGCTGCTGCTGCTTGCTGCTGCTGCTTGCTGCTGCTGCTTGCTGCTGCTGCTTGCTGCTGGTGCTTGCTGCTGCTGCTTGCTGCTGCTGCTTGCTGCTGCTGCTTGCTGCTGCTGCTTGCTGCTGCTGCTTGCTGCTGCTGCTTGCTGCTGCTGCTTGCTGCTGCTGCTTGCTGCTGCTGCTTGCTGCTGCTGCTTGCTGCTGCTGCTTGCTGCTGCTGCTTGCTGCTGCTGCTTGCTGCTGCTGCTTGCTGCTGCTGCTTGCTGCTGCTGCTTGCTGCTGCTGCTTGCTGCTGCTGCTTGCTGCTGCTGCTTGCTGCTGCTGCTGCTTGCTGCTGCTGCTTGCTGCTGCTGCTGCTTGCTGCTGCTGCTTGCTGCTGCTGCTGCTTGCTGCTGCTGCTTGCTGCTGCTGCTGCTTGCTGCTGCTGCTTGCTGCTGCTGCTTGCTGCTGCTGCTGCTTGCTGCTGCTGCTTGCTGCTGCTTCTTGCTGCTGCTGCTTGCTGCTGCTGCTTGCTGCTGCTTGCTGCTGCTTGCTGCTGCTTGCTGCTGCTGCTTGCTGCTGCTGCTTGCTGCTGCTGCTTGCTGCTGCTGCTTGCTGCTGCTGCTTGCTGCTGCTGGCTGCTGCTGCTGCTGCTGGCTGCTGCTGCTGCTGGCTGCCGCTGCTGCTGGCTGCTGCTGGCTGCTGCTGCTGCTGGCTGCTGCTGTCTGCTGCTGCTGCTGGCTGCTGCTGCTGCTGCTGCTGCTGGCTGCTGCTGCTGCTGCTTGCTGCTGCTGCTTGCTGCTGCTGCTTGCTGCTGCTGCTTGCTGCTGCTGCTTGCTGCTGCTGCTTGCTGCTGCTGCTTGCTGCTGCCGCTTGCTGCTGCTGCTTGCTGCTGCTGCTTGCTGCTGCTGCTTGCTGCTGCTGCTGCTGGCTGCTGCTGCTGCTGGCTGCTGCTGCTTGCTGCTGCTGCTTGCTGCTGCTGCTTGCTGCTGCTGCTTGCTGCTGCTACTTGCTGCTGCTGCTTGCTGCTGCTGCTTGCTGCTGCTGCTTGCTGCTGCTGCTGCTGGCTGCTGCTGCTTGCTGCTTGCTGCTTGCTGCTTGCTGCTTGCTGCTCGCTGCTCGCTGCTCGCTGCTTGCTGCTGCTGCTGCTGCTTGCTGCTGCTGCTTGCTGCTGCTGCTTGCTGCTGCTGCTTGCTGCTGCTGCTGCTTGCTGCTGCTGCTTGCTGCTGCTGCTTGCTGCTGCTGCTGCTTGCTGCTGCTGCTGCTGCTGCTTGCTGCTGCTGCTGCTGCTGCTTGCTGCTGCTGCTTGCTGCTGCTGCTTGCTGCTGCTGCTTGCTGCTGCTGCTTGCTGCTGCTGCTGCTTGCTGCTGCTGCTTGCTGCTGCTGCTTGCTGCTGCTGCTGCTTGCTGCTGCTGCTTGCTGCTGCTGCTTGCTGCTGCTGCTTGCTGCTGCTGCTTGCTGCTGCTGCTTGCTGCTGCTGCTGCTTGCTGCTGCTGCTTGCTGCTGCTGCTTGCTGCTGCTGCTTGCTGCTGCTGCTTGCTGCTGCTGGCTGCTGCTGCTGCTGATGCTGACTGCTGCTGCTGCTGCTGGCTGCTGCTGCTGCTGGCTGCCGCTGCTGCTGGCTGCTGCTGCTGCTGGCTGCTGCTGCTGCTGGCTGCTGCTGCTGCTGCTGCTGGCTGCCGCTGCTGCTGGCTGCTGCTGCTGCTGGCTGCTGCTGCTGCTGGCTGCTGCTGGCTGCTGCTGCTGCTGGCTGCTGCTGCTGCTGGCTGCTGCTGGCTGCTGCTGCTGCTGGCTGCTGCTGCTGCTGGCTGCTGCTGCTTGCTGCTTGCTGCTTGCTGCTTGCTGCTCGCTGCTCGCTGCTCGCTGCTCGCTGCTCGCTGCTCGCTGCTCGCTGCTCGCTGCTCGCTGCTCGCTGCTTGCTGCTTGCTGCTCGCTGCTCGCTGCTCGCTGCTCGCTGCTCGCTGCTTGCTGCTTGCTGCTTGCTGCTTGCTGGTCGCTGCTTGCTGCTCGCTGCTTGCTGCTTGCTGCTTGCTGTTTGCTGCTTGCTGTCATGCCAAGTTTTTTGTAGGAATACATCTTCATCTGTTGAATATCTACCAACGGGTTTAACTTGACCAATAGGATTCGGTTTAATATTTTTAAATTTTTTTTTTTTGCGAATGATTCTTCAGCGAAGAACTTTTTGTTTTCAAGTGATTTTTTTTTATGTGATGGTTACACTTTCAATACTTGCCATACCATTCTTGTTTTGAAAAAACATTTTTGGGTGGATTTACTGTCTTTTTGAAAGACAAAACTTCATGAAAAAAAACAAACTGTTAAGTTCATTTACAGTAATCAGTAAATGAAGTTCACTAGACTATACTAATTGTATTCAAGGACAAGCCTATATACTAAATGCATATAGGCTATACTAAATATATACCAAATTAAATAAATATATACTAAATGTATATAGGCTGCAAGAGGAATTGTAAAAGATGCTTCGTCTAATAATTAAAACGACTGACAACAGCCTTAATATAGGCGTTGAAAAGAGATAACGTTTCATTAAAAAAATGGTAAGCAACGTTATCACTTTTTCGTTTGTTCTAAAAATTATATCTACGCGTCTTTAGACGTACGAGGCCGATTCCCCTGTTCAACTGTTAAATCGTCGGTGAGTATCCAAGTGAATCAATGTGAATTTATTTTATTTTCATTCTCACCATGATCGATATCACACTCGTATCTTTATATTTATGATCGTTGATTTTCTCTGAAGATGTAGGCACTAATTCAATGCTGATAGTTTTGTTTATTATTTTTGCTTCATTTATTTCAAATATTTGTCATTTAATTTGTAATCAATACGAGCTTGATTGAAGATCTACTGCGGAGGCGCAATAAATCACCATTAAGTACAATGCAAAGACACTATTTACTTTTAAAGCGCTTCGTTTTATTTTCAATTATACATTAGAGGACGGTCAGTCAGGAAAAAATATTTTTCATTATAAAAACCACTCTCTCCCTCACTCAAGGAAATATAAAAAATAATTCCCCCCTTCCGAATAAACCCAAAGAATGTTTTTGTAAATGGACCAACCGGTTGCTTTCAAATCAGATTTATGAGTGTTACACTCTGCGCTTAATCCAAAGAATCCTGCTTCAAGCATTGGTCTTTGCTAGGTGTCATTCTAGTATTTTGGTTTCAGACTCAATGCACATACATTAAATCGATAGGCCAAATCCAGGTACTGGTCCAACCGCAAGCAGTGGATGACAGTTGTCGAGGCAAAGAATATGTAGTGAGTCAAAAACTAAAATCCATTGATCGGTGTAAGCATAAGTGGATTCATATGGAAAAGCACTTGCAGTAGCATTCAGATCAAGCTCGTTAATGGATTTTTGTTCTCAACTAACTGCATATTCTCTGCGTCAACATTTATATTGCATTTCCCAGCATGATCTGAAAATCACTGTGATCGTTTTTCCATTTGTTTTCTAAAATCAGAAGCAGCGTTAAACGAAAAAGCACTAGAAGTGGCTTTCAGATCAAGCCGGTCAATGGATTTTTGTTTTCGACTCACTGCATATTCCCTGCATCAATAACTATAATTCATTGACCAGCTTGGTCTGAAAGCCGCTGCGAGTAGTTTTTAAATTAAACGCTGCAGTTAAGAAAGTCTTTTTTTATTACAAGGACAATTCTCTTCATAGAAGAATTTTTAAAAATAATTCTCTCCTTTCAGGATGGAGCCAAATGATTTTTTTTATAAACGGACCAGCTGATTAGGTCAATTGGTTGCTTCAAAACCAAATTCCTGATATTTCACACTCTGGATGTGATCTAGAGGATACTGCTTCGGGAATTGGCCTTCGCTAAGTCTCATTCTCCTCGCAGTTACACTGCACACCAATTAAGCAGAGCAATTTTTTTTTAAATGTTTAAATTTTTTTTAAGATCTATGTCAGTATTATTCTGACATTTTATGTTCTTGTCTATAGACTCTGTTATAAGGATCTTTTAAAAAAATTGCTGATTTTAATTGGTTTGCAGTGCAACTGCAAATAGAATGAGATCTAGAGAAGGCCAATCCTTAAAGGAGTGTTCTCTGGATCATGCGCTGTGTAAAACTCATTAATCTGGTTTCAAAGTAACTGGTTGACCAAATTGGTTGGTCAATTTTCAACAAAATCCTTTGGTGTCATCATGAAGGGAGGACATTATTTAGAATTTTTTCTTCGCTGAGGGAAAACGGTGTCCTTATGAGCAAATAAAACTTTTTTTACTGACTCGTCCCCCTTAAGGACCATTGAAAAAAAGTGCTCCGCTTGAGTGGTGTGTAGTGTAACTGTGAAGAGTATGTGACCTAGCGAATACCAATCCTAGGAGCAGTGTTCACTGGATCATGGAAAGTGTAAAAACTCATGAATTTGATTTCTAAGCAGCCAGTTGACCCAATTGGTTGGTCCACTTATAAAAAATCCTTCAGGTTTATCCTGAAAAGGAGTCATTATTTTTTATCTTTTCTTCGCTGAAGGGGAGAGTGATCCTTATAATAAAAAATACTTTTGTTCGCTGCAGCATGGAATAAACAAGCACTCGTAAGGGCTTTCAGAGCAAGCCGGACAATGAATTTGTAAATGACAGCCTAATCGGTTGGTCCATTTACAAAAAAATCCTTCGGGTTGTAAGAATGCATGTAGTAATTTAAGAGCAAGCGTAGTGCACCCACGCATGGTCATGTACCGGCCGTCGATCAGTTATTGATGGAAGCGCGTTAGATCGTGAAGCTCACCTCTGACCGCGCTTCCGAAATTATTTCACCTATGCCCCGTGTGGCGATATAGGTGAGCGGGTTACGTAAATTTGCTCACTGACCAGCGACGACGAGCACATCTACTCGCCCCAGTCGTCCGCGAGTTCTCACCGAGTAACCAGCAAATTATCATTTTCCCCAGAACAAGATATCACTAAATTTAGCCGAATCTCTAAATATTCAGCTTCAATCTATATTTATTATAAATCGCAATCGTTATCGGTTATTTAGTGAATAAGTGTGTGAAAGCGAGCAATAAGGTATTGTATTATATAAATTATCATCGATTTCCGATTAGCCGCGTGTGGTCACGCAAAAGTATTAGTAATTTTGTAAATGTACTATCCTACAGAGCGGCTGGGGATCTGTTGGGAACCACGAAATATTGATTATAATTGAAGCGCGTAGATAAACACATTTCTATTCGACGCAGCATCCAAAATTTGCTCCGCGTCATCTCAGGGTGCAGAAATTGAAGAAGAAAGAGAGAAAGAGAGATTGGCAATTTCTCGATGTGCGGGCCACGAGGTGCGCTCTAACGTTCCACATGACGTCACGGCGGACCGCCTGCCGCTATACGCCTGGCCCGTGAGCATCGATCCTCGATCTTCGAGCGCTTTGACGAGATAAGTCTAACAATATCCTGCAATTTCATTTTGTGTTTTACGCAAACTTATGTACCGTATAGATAATTGGTTAAAAGAGTAAGATTTAATACACTCCGAAAATATCATTCGAATTTTTCAGTCAGAAAAATCCGTTTAATATATTGAGAATTTTTAAATTAATATAGCTGCGTGCGTCGCGAGCCCGTTCCTCAGCGTAGCTGAGATTATCGTAGTATAGATATACATATAAATATATATATATATATATATATATATATATATATATATATATATATTGGTAGCGCGTCCAGCTATCTCGGCGCGCTTGTGTGTATGGACGCTTGACCGCTGGATCGGTATTGTTATTATTTCGCGTATTATATCGACCACGGCTTACTGTTTGTCGATAGATCTATATATATATATAAGAAAATATCTTTTTTTTTATTTTAAGGAGAGTAAGTTGAATTGCGCCATATAGACAGTTACTCTTGTTTATTGAATATATATATGTGGAAGAACTGAATCTGTTTACTCGAATTGATAATGAATAATGAAAAATAATTGTGAATTGATAATGGATAATGAAAAATAATTGTGAATTGATAATGAATAATGAAAAATAATTGTGAATTGATAATGGATAATGAAAAATAATTGTGAATTGATAATGAATGATAAATTATGATTTAATCATGGATAATAAATTGTGAATTGCTGATGATAATGCTTTATGAAAAAGAAAGTTATTACAATTAAAGAAAATTATTACAAATGGCGCCCGAACAGGGACTCGAGGCTTTTAAGGTCCAATATTGAGTTTCATTTTTTTTATTAATTTTGAAAATATAGTCACCAAGATTGGCTAGTCATTGATATTAACTGCATTTGCTGTTATACGGGTATAATACGATTAATTTCGGCTCTCTATATGCTTACGCGTGCGCAAGTGAAGAAAAATCTTGTTTCTGGTAGCGGTCGCGATAACGTGAACACGATTACTATGCCTGGTAATACTGACAATATTGTACCCTCAGATACGACTAATATGACTAATCTTCTGGAAACACTGCGAGTTGAGCGTGAGCGTGCGAGTCAGCAGCGTGCAGATTGGGAGGCGCTCAGAGTGAGATTGGTTGGCGAGCTCGAGGTGATGAGAGAGACAGACGAGCGACAGAAGAGAGAGATTCTCCGATTGAGGGATGAGAATGATCGCCTACGAAATTGTTCGACTGCAAGTGATGAAGGTAACCAAAATACCATTATGCTAAGCGTGCTAGTAAAAGGAATTAATTCGATGAACATAAATATGAAGCCACCTCGTTTTGGCATGGACTTGTTAGCTAATCCACACGAGTTTGTTGAACAAGTGGAAAAGTATTTTTTGATTAAGAAAATTCCGAATGATAGCAAAATGCTGGTTGTTGAGACACTTCTCGAGAGTCGCGCTCGCGATTGGTACAGGGCTCAGTCGTTGCCATTTGGTGATTTTGAGCAATTTAAAGCTGCTTTTTTGGTAGAGTTTTACTCGGTTCCTACGCAAGTTCGACTGAAGCCGGAATGGTTAGCGCGTCGATATGGCCCTGCGGACAATGCAATCGTATTTTTTGCAGCAAGCGAGTGCTGCGCAATACTCCACGCCAAAACTCGATCAGTACGAGATTAATTACAGCGTGGTTCAGCAGCTCCCTATGCGCGCACGCGATGCACTCGTGACAGTAGACTATGCTGATACAAACGTGGTAGCTCGCGCCCTAGCGCAACTTGACGCATCCTTTGAAGAAGGTAGGAGTCGTGACATTCGTCGTAGTCCTCCGAATCATAACTCAAGTTTCAATAATTCCATGAATTCTAGTGGGGGATCGCGGTTCAATAATAGCTCTTCAAACAATAGCGGGAATAATAATAATACTCAATCACACAATCATAATGCGCAGTCCTCGGCGTACCGTACTCGAGGGTTAGATCTAAACGCCGCTCCTTAGTATCCTTTGCCACGCATGGATATGCCTCCACCCAATTTTAATCAGAGTGTTATGCCTATAGTATTGGAAGGGTCTATGGAGAATGCTTCGGCGTTAAAAGTCTGTGAGGAAACTACTTTAAACTCTCATGCGGCGCAATGATAAGAGGCTCACATTTGCGTCGTTATCCCTTCGATCTCTTCGAAGACATCGCCTCCTCAATAACGAAGAAAGAGAATCAAACTTCCAAGTCAGAGTCGTTTCAGCCTTCAGCATGTCCCCATGTAATTCTATTTATTTTTAATGTTCCGATCTCTGCTTTAGTCGATACAGGCAGCCAAGTGACGGGTATATCCCAGAGATTTTACGAGTATCTCGGAAAAGTTAATAAACTAGTCGTACTTCCGGTTTCGAACGTGGTTGTACTTACGGCTATTAAAGAAAAACCTACACCGGTGCGGCAGCAAGTGCTACTTGACGTAACTGTGGGGGCGGTGACCATACCTACTGTCTTTTTGGTTATTCCACACCTATCGAGTAATTTGATTATGGGTAGCGATTGGATGCTTCGGACTGGTACCATTGTCGATTTTTTAAGCTGTTCGCTGTCAGTCAAGGGCTCGGTGGTGTCGCGAGAACTCGTGTCGTTTGGAAAGACGCCATCAGAGCGCCTGACCGTAAATGAGGAAAAAGATTATACTTATATACAGATATTACGGGTAACTGATTCTTCTCAGACTGCCGATTTCCAAGAATCAAGCATTGAGCCGAGTTCGAAGGGAGTCGAGTCGTCGAGCGTATCTCAAGTCAGTTGTACAATTAATTCTAGTCTGGGGGATAGAAATTTTGAAGAGTCAGTAGAGAGTCAGCAAGCTTCAATCGGTGTACACTCTGATTCAAGCTCTGCAGACCGCGATAATATTATGTCAGTGGATTCCGGTTATCTAACGAGGCGCCATGATGCGTCAGTTTTCCGAACTAACGGGTCTGAGGAAGATGGAATAGGTCGGGCTAGCCCAGCCGTTATCCAGGACATGTGTGAGTTCTTCTCACTTCCCGCGGATATTCGACATCGTGCTCTTTCGGACTTAGTCCCTGAAGTGTCGATAGCCTCGGTGTCAGGTCCTACTGCAGCGTTGGAAGCAAATGATAACAGCACGGGTATTTGGATTGATCGCGAGTCAGAGCGAGAAAACATTCAGGATAACCGGGAGTTTGAAATCGCTAAAGCGCGTTATTCCTGCGACCTTTATCAATCGGGGGAAGACGAAAAATTTTTCGAAGATGTCAACGCGGTTGTATCCGTTTTAGAGAACTGTACTGAAGAACAGCGCGAGACGGTCAGGCAATTGCTAATTCAATATAAGGAATTATTTTCATATAAAACTGAGGGTGCGGAAACTTACGTCCATAAAATCCGTTTAAAAGACCCTAAGGCAATTGTGCGCCGGTCGTATCCTGTTCCCTTTGCAATGAGAGATGCTGTAGGTCGCGAGATTTCTGAAATGCTCGCTGCCGGAATTATTGAAAGATCAGAAAGTGCCTTCTGTAATCCACTTAGGATTGTCGAGAAAAAGGACGGTAGGATCCGCGTTTGCTTAGATGCACGCTTTATTAATAACGCGATAGAATCTGATAACGAAGTCCCACCCATTATCGGTGAGATTCTGCAAAGGTATCATGGCACCAAATGCATGTCGACAACTGATCTTGCCTATGGTTATTGGCAGATCACTCTAGCTATAGATTCGCGACAGTATACTGCTTTCTTGTACGGGTCGCAGCTGTATCAGTTTTGCAGAATCCCGTTTGGATTAAAAACCGCCGGTAGCGGATTCATCAGGGCTTTGAGTTTCGCTTTGGATAGCGAATTTGATTCTTTTCTTACCTGCTACGTTGATGATTTATTGATAACTTCCGCGTCTTTCGAAGAGCATATCTATCATCTCGATCGATTGTTTAGCAAATTGCAACAACAAAATTTTACACTCCGGCTCGATAAGTCCCATCTCTGTCGAAAGGAAGTAGAATTTCTGGGCTTCATCCTATCGGTCGACGGAATTAAACCTAAACCTGACAAGCTTGAGCTTATTAGAAATTTTGCAGAACCCCAAAATCGCAAGGAATTGCAGCAAGTAATCGGCGTTTGTACCTATTACCGGCAATTCAGTGTTCGCCATACGAATTTAATAGCTCCCTTTAGGCCTCTATTAAAAAGCACCAGTGTGTGGAATTGGACACCTGAGCACAGCTTAGCTTTCATTGCGCTTAAGGATACTTTTGCGGACTGCATTATGCTCCGCCATGTTCTGCCAAATATACCATTTCGACTTCAAACAGATGCCTCGGATAAGGGAATCAGTGGAATTCTCTACCAGCTCAGTCCTACTGGCGACCATCATGTCATTTCGCTAGTCAGCCGTTGTTTATGTTCGGCGGAAATCAACTATAATACTACTGAAAAAGAGCTGTTGGCCATTGTTTATTCGATCGCAAAATGTCGTATTTATCTCGCCCGAACGTTATTTCACGTAATAACTGATCATCAAGCATTAACCTTTTTGAACACGACGCTCTTTCACACGGCTCGATTAGCCCGCTGGAGTATCTACTTACAGCAGTATACCATGGTGGTGTCGCACTGTACCGGTCGCGACAATATTGTTGCCGATTTTTTCAGTCGGAACCCTCACGGAAAATTTGAAACCGAAGGTAACGTCCGCCAGTTCCCCATTGCTGCGTTTACCACTGACTTAGAAATGAACTGTTACGACCGTCACAAGTTTTCCAACACACTATTCAAGCTGGCATATCGCTACGATGAGTTAGCGTCTCATATTCGGGGTGATCTTAATACAATTCGGGATAAACAGAGAGAAGATTCGCGTTTAGCTCGGATAGTTGAATTACTAGAGAAAGGCCACATGGTGCCCTATTACCAAATTCATCAGGGCATCCTGTTTAGAAAATCTAACCTTCGATGGCAAGTAGTTGTGCCGGCGACATTTAGCGATTCACTTATCGACTTCACACACAGCAAGCTCGGCCAGGGGTCTCAAAAACTCTCTCATATTTGAAACTCCATTTTTTCTGGGACAAAATGAATAGTGATGTTAAAAAATATGTCCTTCACTGTGACTTATGCCAGCGTGTGAAATGCTCTAATCAGTCGATGCAGGGTGCATATAATTTAGTACACGCAACGAAACCGACGGAACTCGTCACCGTCGATTTTTACGGCCCGTTGCCGCAATCCACCGCCGGAGTACAGTACCTATTTGTCGTACGCGATGCTCATTCTAAGTACGTCAAGCTCTACCCTATTAAGAAGGCTAATACTCGAATCGCGTTAAAAAAACTCACAGAGCTGTATATTCCGGAAATGGATAGGCCATCCAAAATCCTTTCGGATAATGGCACTCAATTTACTTCTCCCCTCTGGAGAACCCGTCTAGAGCAAGAACAAATTCAGCCGATATTCTCGTCAATCAGACACCCTCAGAGTAACCCGGCGGAACGCGTGATGAAGGAATTAGGCAGGTTATTTAGAACTCTTTGTGCCAATGCACACACCAAGTGGGCACAATACGTTCCCCGCATCGAGAAGTTTCTCAATGTCACTGTCCATACGAGCACGGGTTATGCTCCTTACGAATTGCATTTCGGCCAGCGTGTTACGGAGCGCCTGGATGACCTGCTGCCTTTTCCGCCCGTAGTCGAACTCACTCATGAAGAGAAAATTGCGATAGCTCAATCTCGTATGAAGTTATATTTCGACTATCGAAAGCGTGCTCAAAAAGGTGTCTCAAAAATCCTGCTTGACGTAGGAGATTTGGTTCTTTTGAGGATACCTTTTCAATCAAATGCTCAAGAGCGCGTTACAGCAAAAAACTTTCACTTGTTTCAAGGACCGTATCGGATCGGAAAAAGAATCGGAGAAAACGCATATTTGGTAGTCGATCCAGATGATCCAACCGTCATAAAAAACGTCTATAATCGATGTAATTTAAAGAAATATAATTGCCCTGCTTAACATATTGTGTTTAATGGTGTCGTTCTTTCAGCACCTGCAATGAAGTGTGAATGAGTGATTGTGAGGAATTATTTAGCTGCGGTCTTCGCGCGTATGTAAGCGTGTATTCCCTGCGCCAAATAAGGGGAATAATTGTAAGAATGCATGTAGTAATTTAAGAGTGAGCGTAGTGCACCCACGCATGGTCATGTACCGGCCGTCGATCAGTTATTGATGGAAGCGCGTTAGATCGTGAAGCTCACCTCTGACCGCGCTTCCGAAATTATTTCACCTATGCCCCGTGTGGCGACATAGGTGAGCGGGTTACGTAAATTTGCTCACTGACCAGCGACGACGAGCACATCTACTCGCCCCAGTCGTCCGCGACTTCTCACCGAGTAACCAGCAAATTATCATTTACCCCAGAACAAGATATCACTAAATTTAGCCGAATCTCTAAATATTCAGCTTCAATCTATATTTATTATAAATCGCAATCGTTATCGGTTATTTAGGGAATAAGTGTGTGAGAGCGAGCAATAAGGTATTGTATTATATAAATTATCATCGATTTCCGATTAGCCGCGTGTGGTCACGCAAAAGTATTAGTAATTTTGTAAATGTACTATCCTACAGAGCGGCTGGGGATCTGTTGGGGACCACGAAATATTGATTATAATTGAAGCGCGTAGATAAACACATTTCTATTCGACGCAGCATCCAAAATTTGCTCCGCGTCATCTCAGGGTGCAGAAATTGAAGAAGAAAGAGAGAAAGAGAGATTGGCAATTTCTCGATGTGCGGGCCACGAGGTGCGCTCTAACGTTCCACATGACGTCACGGCGGACCGCCTGCCGCTATACGCCTGGCCCGTGAGCATCGATTCTCGATCTTCGAGCGCTTTGACGAGATAAGTCTAACAATATCCTGCTATTTCATTTTGTGTTTTACGCAAACTTATGTACCGTATAGATAATTGGTTAAAAGAGTAAGATTTAATACACTCCGAAAATATCATTCGAATTTTTCAGTCAGAAAAATCCGTTTAATATATTGAGAATTTTTAAATTAATATTGCTGCGTGCGTCGCGAGCCCGTTCCTCAGCGTAGCTGAGATTATCGTAGTATAGATATACATATAAATATATATATATATATATATATATATTGGTAGCGCGTCCAGCTATCTCGGCGCGCTTGTGTGTATGGACGCTTGACCGCTGGATCGGTATTGTTATTATTTCGCGTATTATATCGACCACGGCTTACTGTTTGTCGATAGATCTATATATATATATAAGAAAATATCTTTTTTTTTTATTTTAAGAAGAATAAGTTGAATTGCGCCATATAGACAGTTACTCTTGTTTATTGAATATATATATGTGGAAGAACTGAATCTGTTTACTCGAATTGATAATGAATAATGAAAAATAATTGTGAATTGATAATGAATGATAAATTATGATTTAATCATGGATAATAAATTGTGAATTGCTGATGATAATGCTTTATGAAAAAGAAAGTTATTACATGATTGTTATGTGTTGCTTTAGCCGTTTATGAAGGATATGTGGTATAAGGTGCTTCGGCGAATGACGGCTTATGACTTTTTTCTTTTTTTGTGGTTTAACGTTTCGCCCTGATCAGGGCCTCTTCAGAAACCATTTATTGTTTATATTCTAAAATGTATGTACAGACAAAAAAAATATATAAAATAATATTTTGTACCAAAAAAATTTTTATAAAAATAATATTGTTCGTGTTAGTACTATTTCCCCTTTATAATAAACTTACCGATGAGTTTGTGACCTCATATTTTGTTTATGTCTCAAATTTGTATATTTGCTGTTTGACAAAACAGATCTTTTCCTAGAGTGCTTTGTGATTGGTGACCGGGCTCCCCGGTCTTATAGGTTAAGCCTGTCTATATGAACAATTTAACATGTTGTATTCTGTTGTGATGTTTTTTGTGCATGTTGGTTGTTTGATGACAAATACCTGTGTTGTATGTTCTTAAAAGTTTAACACTATGGCTTCTTTTTATACATTGCACTTGTATTTATTTTTAACTTTTGAGACCGGAGAGTCCGGTCACCATGAGGTCACATTTTTAACTACCGGTGAAATCGTTATTCCGGCGGTTTACATTTGAGAATTCCTTCTTTACCGACGCGCTGGTAATTTACTACTAATTTCCCTGATCTAGTAGGTAGCATATATGTCTACTTCTTCCTTGCCGAACCTTTGTTTTTTATGTCTGTTATATTTATATTACTTATGTTTTATGTATCTATTTTTGTTCATGTTTTATTATTATCTTTTAACTTACTTTATCATTTTAATTCTATTCTAATTAAATTATGGAGCTATAAATTATGCTCAGATTACTAACGTCTGTTCTATAATTGATTGCGTTTTTATCTGCTTTTATTTTTATCATTTCCTTTAATATTCTTTTATAATAGCAAGGTTCTATCGTTAATATCTTTGTATTGTCAAAGTCAAAGGTGTGTTTTTTTTCCTTTACATGTCCTACTAACGCTGTGTGTTCGGAGTCTAAGTGATGTAGGCTATTTTCATGTTCATGTAGCCTCGTTTTTAAATATCTTTTCGTTTGTCCGATATATGTTCCCGAGCAATCTTTGCATGGTATTTTGTAAACTACGTTTGACTTTAACAATCCAGGTATTTTATCCTTTGTTGAGCCTACTAGATGTTGTATGTTATGTTTGTTATTATTCACCATGTTGATATTGTACGTTTTTAACATCTTGAATAATGGATGGTGAATCTGTTCCATGTATGGGAAATTCATAAGTCTACTTGTGTCAAATTCTGTTACGTCTGTCATTTGGTTGTTTTCCTTGACATTTTTTTGAATCTTCTTTAGCCTTTTGTTGATGTGCTTTTTTATCAACCCCATGGGATAACAGTTATTTTTTAATGTTTCTGTGATAAGTTCAATGTTTTTATTGTGATGCGTTACATTAGATAACTTTATTGCTCTGTCTACCAGCATGTAGATGATACCTATTTTTTGTTGTAATGGATGATTCGAAAAAAAATTCATAAAACGTCCCGACCAAGTTGGTTTCCTATACCAATTAGTAATGATTTTATTATTTGTCCGCGTGAGTGACATGTCTAGAAAAGGAATCATGTTGTTTTTTTCCTTTTCTATTGTGAATTGCAATTTGGGATTATATGAATTGAAAATTTCTAAGGTATTATCTATTTCATTAGCTGGTAGAGCTATGATTATATCATCCACATACCTTTTATATATAGGTGGAGTGAAATTTAATTTTCCTAGACAAACTTCTTCTAGATCAATCATGACCATGTTTGACAAGATAGGCGCTAGAGGAGATCCCATTGGAAGTCCTGAGATTTGTTTGTATATTACGTTATCAAAAGTAAAATAGGTAGAGCTCATTATTAGTTCTACCGCTTTTATTAATTCCCCTATGGGAAAATATTTTTCAAACAAATCTTTTCTTTTTTCCAAACTTTTTCTTACTAATTCCAATGGAACGTTCGTGTATAATGCTGTTACATCGAGTGACATCAAAACATAGTTGTCTGGAAGAGTTAATTGGTCAATTATTTCTTTGAGAGTAAAGCTATCTTTAATGTTTGACTCATGATTTTTTAGTTTTCTACTTATGATTTTATGCACGAAATTTGCTATTTTATAAGTAGGAAAGTTGATAGACGACACTATTGGTCTTAACGGAAAATTCTCCTTGTGGATTTTAGGAAGCGTGTATAGTCTGGCTATGTTACAATTTTGTGGTTTTACATATTCAAAGGTTTTTTCTGTAATAATTTTTTTATTTTCCCGGTCACCAATCACAAAGCACTCTAGGAAAAGATCTATTTTGTCAAACAGCAAATATACAAATTTGAGACATAAACAAAATATGAGGTCACAAACTCATCGGTAAGTTTATTATAAAGGGGAAATAGTACTAACACGAACAATATTATTTTTATAAAAATTTTTTTGGTACAAAATATTATTTTATATATTTTTTTTGTCTGTACATACATTTTAGAATATAAACAATAAATGGTTTCTGAAGAGGCCCTGATCAGGGCGAAACGTTAAACCACAAAAAAAGAAAAAAGTCATAAGCCGTCATTCGCCGAAGCACCTTATACCACATATCCTTCATAAACGGCTAAAGCAACACATAACAATCATATTCATCTGGCGTAAAACTGGGAAAAAGAGCAGAGGAGTTATAAAATGAGTTTTTTTAACACCATCTTCACTCATTATGGACATTCTACATATCGTGCATTCAAGGATTGGAAAAGGAACAGCGAGACAAGAGCACGAAGAACACAGGAACTTAAGTTCCTACTAAAATGTAGACAAGAAAACTTAATACCAAAACACCTAGACATAGCAAAGATAAATAATCTAACATTTACAATGGAAAAGAACACAATAAAATTTGAAAAACTATTAAATGCTACGTTTAGGAAAATTGTGAGCTTAGAAATAAATGACATAAATGCTCAGATTGAACATAATAGTAACATTTTACAAATAACAACAAGAATTATAACAGAAAAAACACCAACAACCATCCATGAAAAATTCTTTAGGTGTGAAAGAAAAAAATTAGCATATTTATCAGAGACAATATTTAAGAAACTTGAAAGAAAATTGAGAATTCTACGTGATAGGAAAAATAAAAACTTGCACAGATATACTCATAATGGAATGGACTTTCTAACATCAATTTACTCACAAAGACACAACTACCAAAATAACAATGTAGAAAGTGAGAATAACAACAATGATGTGCAAGAAATAACACGGATAGATAACAATAATAACATCCAACGTAGCATGGTGGAGAATATAGATTCATTTAAAGAGATTTTAACACACACGACGAACGATGAAAATGTAACACAAAGAAGGAAAAAATGGATGGTGAATCTGTCAGGTATAGAAATACCAGAACATATAAAATTATTTTTGTCGTTAGGACCAAAATTTTGTTTTCCTTATCTAAAAAAACAAGAAAAAACAAATGCTATACATAATACAATAACAGAATTTGAAAATAACATACATCTCCTTAAGAACGAGGAAAAAGATATAGCAAGGGGAAAACTAACCAACATCTTATACTCTGTATACAACAAATCGCAAAAAAAGCAGACAGAGAATATAATTAAAGACACCAAAGCCTTTTTAAATACACATCCAGATATTATAACAACAAAAGCGGATAAAGGGAACACAACAGTTATTTAAAAAAAAACAGACTATATAAACAAAACCAAAAATTTACTAGAGGATAACACAACGTACCAAGTAATTAAGAAAGATCCAATTAACACGTTACAAAAAACCATCATAGTTCTTCTAACTAGATGGAAAAATAAAAAAATTATTACAGAAAAAACCTTTGAATATGTAAAACCACAAAATTGTAACATAGCCAGACTATACACGCTTCCTAAAATCCACAAGGAGAATTTTCCGTTAAGACCAATAGTGTCGTCTATCAACTTTCCTACTTATAAAATAGCAAATTTCGTGCATAAAATCATAAGTAGAAAACTAAAAAATCATGAGTCAAACATTAAAGATAGCTTTACTCTCAAAGAAATAATTGACCAATTAACTCTTCCAGACAACTATGTTTTGATGTCACTCGATGTAACAGCATTATACACGAACGTTCCATTGGAATTAGTAAGAAAAAGTTTGGAAAAAAGAAAAGATTTGTTTGAAAAATATTTTCCCATAGGGGAATTAATAAAAGCGGTAGAACTAATAATGAGCTCTACCTATTTTACTTTTGATAACGTAATATACAAACAAATCTCAGGACTTCCAATGGGATCTCCTCTAGCGCCTATCTTGTCAAACATGGTCATGATTGATCTAGAAGAAGTTTGTCTAGGAAAATTAAATTTCACTCCACCTATATATAAAAGGTATGTGGATGATATAATCATAGCTCTACCAGCTAATGAAATAGATAATACCTTAGAAATTTTCAATTCATATAATCCCAAATTGCAATTCACAATAGAAAAGGAAAAAAACAACATGATTCCTTTTCTAGACATGTCACTCACGCGGACAAATAATAAAATCATTACTAATTGGTATAGAAAACCAACTTGGTCGGGACGTTTTATGAATTTTTTTTCGAATCATCCATTACAACAAAAAATAGGTATCATCTACATGCTGGTAGACAGAGCAATAAAGTTATCTAATGTAACGCATCACAATAAAAACTTTGAACTTATCACAGAAACATTAAAAAATAACTGTTATCCCATGGGGTTGATAAAAAAGCACATCAACAAAAGGCTAAAGAAGATTCAAAAAAATGTCAAGGAAAACAACCAAATGACAGACGTAACAGAATTTGACACAAGTAGACTTATGAATTTCCCATACATGGAACAGATTCACCATCCATTATTCAAGATGTTAAAAACGTACAATATCAACATGGTGAATAATAACAAACATAACATACAACATCTAGTAGGCTCAACAAAGGATAAAATACCTGGATTGTTAAAGTCAAACGTAGTTTACAAAATACCATGCAAAGATTGCTCGGGAACATATATCGGACAAACGAAAAGATATTTAAAAACGAGGCTACATGAACATGAAAATAGCCTACATCACTTAGACTCCGAACACACAGCGTTAGTAGGACATGTAAAGGAAAAAAAACACACCTTTGACTTTGACAATACAAAGATATTAACGATAGAACCTTGCTATTATAAAAGAATATTAAAGGAAATGATAAAAATAAAAGCAGATAAAAACGCAATCAATTATAGAACAGACGTTAGTAATCTGAGCATAATTTATAGCTCCATAATTTAATTAGAATAGAATTAAAATGATAAAGTAAGTTAAAAGATAATAATAAAACATGAACAAAAATAGATACATAAAACATAAGTAATATAAATATAACAGACATAAAAAACAAAGGTTCGGCAAGGAAGAAGTAGACATATATGCTACCTACTAGATCAGGGAAATTAGTAGTAAATTACCAGCGCGTCGGTAAAGATGGAATTCTCAAATGTAAACCGCCGGAATAACGATTTCACCGGTAGTTAAAAATGTGACCTCATGGTGACCGGACTCTCCGGTCTCAAAAGTTAAAAATAAATACAAGTGCAATGTATAAAAAGAAGCCATAGTGTTAAACTTTTAAGAACATACAACACAGGTATTTGTCATCAAACAACCAACATGCACAAAAAACATCACAACAGAATACAACATGTTAAATTGTTCATATAGACAGGCTTAACCTATAAGACCGGGGAGCCCGGTCACCAATCACAAAGCACTCTAGGAAAAGATCTATTTTGTCAAACAGCAAATATACAAATTTCAGACATAAACAAAATATGAGGTCACAAACTCATCGGTAAGTTTATTATAAAGGGGAAATAGTACTAACACGAACAATATTATTTTTATAAAAATTTTTTTGGTACAAAATATTATTTTATATATTTTTTTTGTCTGTACATACATTTTAGAATATAAACAATAAATGGTTTCTGAAGAGGCCCTGATCAGGGCGAAACGTTAAACCACAAAAAAAGAAAAAAGTCATAAGCGGTCATTCGCCGAAGCACCTTATACCACAGAAAGTTATTACAATTAAAGAAAATTATTACAGGGTTTATTCTGCAGGGAGGGTATTATTTTTTATTTTTCTTTCGGTGAGAGCGAAAGTGGTCTTCATGTAAAAAAAATACTTTTTTGACTGAACGTTCCACTTATGTACAATTGAAAATTTAAAAGTAAATAGTGTCTTTGTATTTTGTACTTACCTATCGATATTTATTGTCGTTATCTCACGATTTATTGCAAGGGTATCCATCTAGCACAAACTGTCAAAATTATTATAAATGAGCATACGCTACTATATCTATGTATATTCGGCTCGAGACGACGATACCAAACATTACAAATATTATTATAATTGCAAAATAATTACAATTAGTTCCTAATTGAGAACAAAAATACTAATTCAGAACAAAAATACAAGTTTTTAGCAGACTGCTCTTGTGTCTACTATAATTGCGAGCCGGTCAGCAGACGATCGCCGCAACTTCTTCGGGCTGCCGCTGCGGGCGCCCGGCGCCACCAGTTGAGTTACGTGTGCATTTTTATTCGCACGTATGCACACGTATATGCGATCGGACAAATCTGTTTCGATGTGTGAGTTCGGACAAATGTGAAATATTGGTCAGATATTAGCACTTCGGGAACCGATTTTATCGCAACCGGTCTCATTAAAAAGGGGGGGAAATACAAAATATTGGGGCTGAAACATTTAGCGTCCGCGATGTATTGCCTGAGATAATTAGAATTACAGACGACATGTGAGTGTTCTGGTATGCGCCATGCACGTATATCGTCGGACAAATTCGGTGTGTGCGTGCGGACAGAACGAAAAATTTCGACAGAATCCAAATTGTAAGTGGCCAGATATTAGCATTGCGCGCACCGATTTGATTGAACCGGGGCTCATTGGAAAGAAAAAAATAAATAAAAAATATTGAGCCTGGTACATTTGGCGTCTGCGACGTTTTGACTGAGATAATTCCAGTTAGAATTTCGTAGCAGACGAAAAAGGGCGAACGTCCAAATAATAAGAGTAGCGCTAGCGTCTCGGTCGTGAGGAGTCTCGTAAGGCATTACAAATTTTCTTTTAATACTTGGCGTCGAGACGCTACCGCGCCCTCTTGATATCTATGTTGCATGAAGTAATACATTTAATAATGCATATATGCACTACTTTCAGTATTAGGTTTCCATTTACTTACCTTATAGGGCCGGTCCATCCTGGTCAGCAGTTCAGGAATAATTAATGATTCCAGGAACTGCATGCTGACTTTTATAGGCCCACGGGAGGGCTAAAGGGAGGGGATGGGTAGTTTAAAAGAGAGCAGCCCTCTAATGCACGAAATTTCAAATATTGCATGTAAGGCGCGAAATTTCAAATGATGATATATTATCTAATGTTATACAGCTTGATAAATTTCGATTCTTTAGCTTCTTTCGGATGTATTTAACGTCCTTTAAGTTTCTTCAGGTACATTGTCGGTAAACAGTATTTTAAGACTAAATTTAGATTCTTTTGGGTAAAATTTAGATACTTTTATTTACAATTTACTTCTAATATGGAAAATTTTGATAAAGTACATGACTAAATTGTTGATAATTAAGAACTTCAAATATTACGCACTATAAAATGTCGGTAAGGTAGATTTGCATTATAAAATTCAAATTTCGCGCGCAAAATGTTGGTAATTTAAAAACTTCAAATATTACCCACCATAAAATGTCGGTAAGGTAGATTTGCATTGTAAAATTCAAATTTCGCGCGCAAAATGTCGGTAATTAAAAAATTTCAAATATTACCCACGACAAAATGTCGGTAAGGTAGATTTGCATTGTGAAATTCAAATTACGCGCGCAGTGCTGATGTGAGAAATGGGAAGTACACATCAGGAATACCCCCACCACGTCGGTAAGGTAGAACACTCATCTTAGCACGAACCACTTAGCACGGACTCCAACCACACCATTTTGAGGTTAAACCGTCAGTAAAAAGGACTTTTAGGTTAAACTGTCGGTAAAAAGTACTTTTTAGGTTGAAAACAGCCAAATTTGAAGTAAAAACGAAAAAAAAATTATCAAATTTTAAGTAAAATAGGAAAAAACTACATCACTGGCTGTTGGTAACGTAAGCATCTACTTTACCGACATGAGACAGAACCGGCATAGCTTATCTACTCACGTCCTCCTCGCTCTAATGCCCACGAAAAAGCCTCGAGTGCTCGCGATCACTCTCGCTTTCGGCCTTTGCTCCCCACCATTCGATAATCAAAATTGCCCTAATTGGGAAAAAGCGCAGAAACTCTCGCACGCAGAGACGGGAACTGGCGCCTCGCTAGGTGATTTC
>CAXAOA010000334.1:0-12500 GCA_963970395.1 Ephialtes manifestator
CTCTTGATTATCCCTGTCTTGAGAACGCTGAGGGAGTGAACCTCTCGTATTAACACCCGTATTCCGATTTTCGAAGTGTACATGACGTAATTCTCGTTCAATCGATCCCAATTCTGCTCGCAAAGGTTGAGTGTTATTATTTCCTAGATTCGCAGTTCTAGGTGAGAACGACGTGTTGTTATTTGAGCTACTCGGGTATGGTACAAAAGCTCCCCGATGAGTTGAGTCTATTGCAGCTGTAGTACGATTTTATATTCTGTTGGTAGTTCGTCCGTCACCTTCGTCGTCGGCTGTATAGTCAGAAATGTCTCCAAGTGTAGAAGGATTATTACCGATCACGTCTCCCCCTTCGGACGTTGGCTCGACTCTATTTGTTTCGCGATCAACGGACGATGGATTTCCCCGCGATTGTTCGCTTGCAATGTTCTGCAAAATAATTGTTTGATTGGTTGATATTTCATCAAATTTATTTAACAATTGTGCTATTGTATGTTCGATTGACTCTAATCGCGGCTCCCATTTACTAGTCGAAGCATAACCTACATCGGTAGGAGGTGTTTGCCGACCTCTTCCTCTGCCAGCTGACTGAGGACGAATTCGATCATTATTTTGTACACCGAGATTGCCTTTATTCGTAACCTGGTTTTGGTGACTAGTCTGGGCAGGCGGACCATCGCTTATGCCTTGCGCGTTCTGTTCGCGATCGTCAGGCTGGTTTTCGGACGGATCTATCGCAACTACGTTTTCCTGCATGTTCTTAAGCAGTTGGTTTTTATTAGGTTGCCTAATAGGAGGTGATATGAACATTTTGCGTTTCGTTTAATACGCCAAAAATATTTAAATACACCTCTAGCCAATCCAATATAGTCAAATTCGAGTATGTTAGGTCCAATTAATTCAATATTATTTGAATTTTAATTTAAATATCATTTTCCAATTATTATTCAATAATTTGTTAATGACCGAAGCAAGATTCTAATCAATTAACGTAATTAATGATAGCGAGGAATTACTCGCTCACTTCATTTAATAATTTCCAGTATTAGTGATCGTAGCAAGATACAGATCAATCAATGAAAATACTTATTTAATTTCACGACAATTTTATCAACCGTAGCAAGATACAGGTCAATCAACAATCCTTTCAATTTCCAATTTATTGACGATCGTAGCAAGATACTAATCGTACAATAATTATTATTTCACTTTTCATAACATTGGTAAACGTAGCAACATACAGGTCAACCAATACAATACTATTTATTTATATTGTGGTTCAGCAAGGACAAGACAATGTCTGACCACAATATCAATTTCCAATATATTGCCGATCGTAGCAAGATACAGACCGAGCAATAAATATAATCTCAATTTCATAACATTGGCGATCGTAACAAGATACAGATCGACCAATACAATATTATTCATTTATATTGCGATTCAGCAAGGACAGGCAATTCTGACCGCAATATTTCAATTTCATTTGTTGACAATCGTAGCAAGATACAGATCAGTCAACTTTAATAAATACATCGATGAACGTAGCAAGATACAGATCATACGATTTCAGTAATTTAAAATTTTTTTATACTGCGATTCAGCAAGGACAAAACAATTTCTGACCACAGTATATCAACATACATCGCCGATCGTAGCAAGATACGGACCGGACGACTTCAACAATTCATTACTTTGTATTGAAGATACAGACCGGCTGACGTCAATAATTTCATTTTATTTTATACTGCCGATCGTAACAAGATACAAATCGTACAGCTTCAATATTTATTTCTCATAATTTCTTTGTATTCTGTTTAATAAGATCGGAATTATCATCGACCATTATTAATAAAAATAGTACACTGTTGATCGTAGCAAGATACGGATCAAACAGGTTAATATTCATTCAATTTAATATTTCTTCATTAAAACTTTGATTTATTTTGCGGTTCAGCATGTTCAAAATTATTTCTGACCGCAATCAATAACAGTTCTAATTTATATAATTTAAATAAATTATTTTATAACAGACAAATCGGTTTACATAATTATAACAATACATGCTTTGTCCTAAGACAGAATAAATACAACATCCAATACAATTTCAAAATACTTATTTTAGACAATTTTTACCCTCGTGCCCCACGTTGGGCGCCAATTGAGACAGAATTCCTTTTTACTTTTAATATTAGCGTTCTTTATAAATTTTAAAGGAATTTCCACCTGACGCGGCCTGGGTCAGTTGCTGACAGAGCTCACAGTAATTTATTTTATGATCCTTATTCGAACAAATGTTGGGCGCCAGTCGATCTATTATCGACAATTTCATATGAATTTTAATATTAATATGCCGGCTAGTAGCCTCTCAAGGGGGTAACAGGGTAGACCCAAATAAATGATAATTCTTGCTTTACGAATTCCAGGTATATATATTGACAAAGAGTTGCAAGCGTAATTTACATGGTACTTACGTTCGTACGATGAACACAGTTTGGTTATAACAATGGACTTTTATATTGTTCACGCTTCGAACGGACTCGATCCTGGGTTTTCTTTCGATAGCCTTTTCAACGAACCGACTTCTGTTCGAACTTGCTTCCTTTTGGATAGTTGCCGTCAAATTTTGAACGGATTTTGATCGAAATGTGTCTCTTTGTACTAATAACTCCGTCGCTGCGTGAGTGACGTGTATACTTCGCGAGGCCCAAGGGTCGAGTGAGTTCCTTAGCGTATCTATCGTCTTCGATCGACAACTTATGACGCCTGCGCTGTGACGTCGCGCCGTCGACGGCATTTCGGGTAATTTCTCGACGTCTCGATCTATTTCCCGATCGACTTATTGAACTTGTAGTTCTTATAAATTAATTATAATCACGTTCGAAGGATGAAAGGTTTGACGTTGCAGCAACTACGATTATTCCTGTTACAAAGTGAACAGTATCGAAGGTCAAACACAGGGTTATGGTTCCAAGATACGACTGGAAGAGCAGCTATAGCTGTTACCAATAGAGTTATAAAAGTTGGAGCGGTCGATGAACCGGCAGCAGACTTTGTATGGGCCGAGATAGATGGGATGCGAGTGTATAGCTGCTACTTCTCGCCGAACTTGGACTACCAAGAGTTCGTGTCGCAACTTGATCGCCTGGAAGACAGCCTCCGAAAGGTGAAAGAAGACGTGCTGGTAGCTGGAGACTTCAACAGCAAGTCGCCGGAGTGGGGCTCTCGGAGACTTGATGCCAGAGGAGAGGCACTATCGGATCTGATTGGTAGACTCGACCTCGTCATCGTTAACGAGGGAAATAAGTTTACCTTTCGCCGTGGACAAACAGGCTCAGTAATCGATATCACACTATCTTCACCGGGCATAGCCGCAAGAGCGACAGGTTGGGAGGTGCTGGAAGATTCAACACTCAGCGACCATCAATATCTGATCTTCAACATCTGTAAGGAACCAAGAAGATATCCGAATGCGGGGCAAAACGCGACAATCAGAGAGAGTGGTTGGGTATTACGAAGGCTTGATAAACACAAGCTGATGGAGGCGCTGGAAACCGCAAAGCAACAAGGGCGTTTTCAGGCTCGAGCTGAATCCCAGAACCCGAACTCCATGGTGAGCTACGCAGTCGAGGTCATCACAGAAGCGTGCAATATAGCGATGCCAAGACGCAGGAATACGCCAGGGAGAAAAAAGATGGTGTACTGGTGGAACTCCGAAATAAAAGAACTGAGGAAAAAATGCATGGCAGCGCGAAGAGCAGCGCAACGTCGCAGAAGAAGAGGGGATGCGGAAACGTACCAGGCTCTACAATTAATCTTCAAAACGGCAAGGAAAATACTAAGACTAGCAATTAAAAGCAGTAAAAGACGGAGCTGGGAACTGCTACTCCGCTCAATCGAAGCTGACCCCTGGGGACTGCCCTACAGGACAGTCACCAAGAAACTCGGAGGCAGGCCGCCGATCCCAGGACTGGCGTGTTCGGAGAGGATGAAGGAGATAGTATCGACACTATTCCCTACTCATCAGCGAAGGCAAATAGAATCCCTGCAGGTAGGCGAGCGAACCATCGATCGTTTCACCATAGAAGAGTTGGAGGAAGCTAAGTTACGGCTCCAGCCTGGAAAAGCACCCGGACCGGATAACATACCAAACGAGATACTCAGAGCGGTGATAGATAAATGGCCTGAATTGATGTTAGAGACATTTAACACATGTCTCTACCGAGGGGTGTTCCACGAACGATGGAAAAAACAGAAATTGGTCCTGCTACGCAAGGGGGACAAACCGCTGGACGAACCATCTTCGTACAGGCCTATCTGTCTCCTGGACAATATGGGCAAGATCTTGGAGAGATTGTTGTTCAATCGACTCGAGAAGTATATTGACGACAACGGGGGTCTGTCCCAGCGGCAATATGGTTTTAGGAAAGGTAGATCAACGGTTGACGCTATCGCGAGCGTAATCGGCACAGCGAAGCAGGCAAAACAGGGGAGTTGGAAGACAAAGGGTTTCTGTGCTCTAGTAACGCTAGACATCAAGAACGCCTTTAATTCGGCAAGGTGGGACGTTATCATGCGAGCTTTAGAAAATAGGGGTATTCCGGAGTATATAAGGATAATGATCAGCAACTACTTGAGTAACAGAACCCTCATTTATGACACGGAAGATGGCCAGGTCGAGTACGAGGTGACATCAGGCGTTCCACAGG
Organism: Ephialtes manifestator; assembly: GCA_963970395.1. Classification (NCBI taxonomy): domain Eukaryota; kingdom Metazoa; phylum Arthropoda; class Insecta; order Hymenoptera; family Ichneumonidae; genus Ephialtes; species Ephialtes manifestator. Next base: position 4,707 of record CAXAOA010000334.1, read on the forward strand.
GATCGTTACTTTGACCCTTCCTGTGGAATATCATGTACGACGATCTACTAAACCTACGTCTACCGGGAGACGCGACTATCGTTGGATTCGCCGATGACGTCGTGGTATTGGCCACGGCGACAACTTCGGGCACCCTGGAGACCATTACGAACGAGTGCCTCCGGGGCACCAGCAACTGGATGACAGAAAATGGATTGCAACTGGCAGTGCAAAAAACAGAGGCTGTACTGGTAACGGACAAGAGGATATTTACCCCCCCCCCCCCCCCCCCCGAATCTTATGTTGAAGGGACAGGTTATACCTTGGTCTAGGGCGGTTAGGTGAATCGCGGGAAAAAAAACCCCGGAAAAAAAACCCCGGAAAAAATACCCCCGGAAAAAATACCCCCGGAAGAAATACCCCCCGAAAAAATACGCGGAATTCGCGCGAATACTCAGTTTTTCGGTTTTACGGAAATACTATTCTTCCCAGCAATCTTTTTCTTGACAGGGTTACTTTTCGCTATCTCTTGTTTTTGATTAGAAAATAGTTTGTTAATCCACTTGGTGCTTTTGCGATGAAAAAGCTGCCAATTCTTTATACCAAACTTATCTCTTTATGTTATTGTACTGATGGGTACTTAGAATATTTTCGACTAAGAGCCCAAGAGTCAAAATATTCGAAGCCAAAAAGGGTTCTAGGACGAAAATATTCTGCGTCTCTGAAAAGAGCTTGCGTCAGAAGCGGCGGTAGCAACGATGACAGCAGCGAAATCTTTTCATGAAATATACAAAAATGGTGAAGTGTTCGTGCGAGGGCGCGTCGCGGGCAGGAATGGACTGTAGCGGGCAAGAATGAAACCGCAGCGGGCAGGAATGAAATGCGGCCACTTTACTGCAGAAAATTTTGAAAAAAATTATATGGCTTCTCAAATATCAACAGATTTATTTAAAAAGAAAAAAAAAAGTTTCACTTGATGATTTCTTGAGAAATGTATTATGTGCATGCAAGCACATTATAAAAAAGTATCCTTGTTCAGTGGGGGGTCTCCGCCCCCCCCCCAACCCAAAACCCAAGGGCTTCGCCCCTGGACCCCACCGGGGCTTCGCCCCTGAACCCCACCGGAACTCCGCCCCTAGACCCCGCCTTCGTACCATTACAACCGTAATTGAATCGTTGGTCTACAATCAGTGAAGTGCTCGCGGTCTTATAGTCTCGCTAATAGCTTTTAGAAACGATTCAATCGTATGTTCACCTCGATCAAATGCGTTACAAATATTATGCAACCTTACTTGTCTCACAACGACATCGGGCCTTTTTCTCGTTACCTGCACTGTACCAAGATTGTACTGGGCTAGTTTTGTATCGTCTACAGCCAGCTCGCCTCGCATCTTCTCGATCAACGTCCAAACCGTCGGATGAGCGACATTAACAATATGACGAAATCGATTATTCCATCCTTCCGTCTGATTGTTAGTGCGATAGCCGTTCTCTTTCGTTACACGATTAACATTCCACAGTTCCTTTGGAAACTGTGGTGCTATTCGGCGTAGTTTAGCAGCAACAGCACCGTCTTTTCGTCTTCCAACTTGTCGAGTACCTCCGTTTACGTATGTGGTATCGAAATACTGTAACAATGCCATCCCTTTCTCTTCCATTGGTGGTGGAAGTTCACGGAGATACTGGAGCCCTTGTTCCACATGCTCCACAGGGAGGAAAGCCAACCCGTCAAGCATTCCACAAAATCGACTTAATGATTCGTTTTCGAGGTACTCAATTTGTAAGCCGAGATTCTGCACTTTTCGACGAGTGCTTTGCGTAAGATGGTAGAAGCATGCTTGTATTTGAATATTTTCACCCAATACGCTTTTTATTGCTCCCATCATAGCTTCCTCAAAATCCGTATGTACCTCTTCGGGATCGGGACTGATCTCTCTGTTCTCGCATTCTTCAATGATTGTTTGCAGCATTTCCTCGTAAGTTCTTTTAGTTTTGCGTTCAGATAGGCAATATGCCACGGTTACAAATAAACTGTTTACGCAAGTACGTAGAACATACAATTGCTGAAATAGACTTGGAGCCACCTCGAACGTTCCGTCCATCCACCAAATCTTAGCGCCGTCCAAAAGCTTCAGCATCTGATCAGATGCGAAGATGATTATCCTTTCATCTGCCTCCGTTCCATTGTCGCTAAGCAGAAATCGGTGTGGCTCAGCTTCGCCGGTGGTGGTCCAAACACCTAAAATCGAAGTATAATTACCTAATTTATTTTACTTGCTGTGCATCTTATTACAAAAAGTGCTATTAACATACTCTTACGAACATCATTTTTATCCGATAAAAAACGATAAAAAATCAAGCACATAATCAATGGCAAGTACATAATGAACATTATTTAGACTTTTTTGTAGTAATAACTACAAACACAAATAACAAAACACATGTACATTCGGATCCTTATTCATAAATACCAGCGCAAACTAGCTAAAAACGCATACCAGCACATCGACAACTTTCGCCGTTCACACACATAAAAAACATTGCTACTGGCGTGACGCAACTCGTGACTTTCTCATCCCTATTGTTACTGGTGTCACGTTAGTGTAGTGAAGTTAGTTTGTGAAGATAGTTTGCGAATTTCGGTTGTGAAATTGTTTTGTGAAATTGATGATAAGAAATCAGTGATGCAGAGCTAAAATAAAGAATTTTTTTAGTTCAGTCAATCTTTTTAATTGTATCCATTTTTAATTAAATTAATTATTTTATTTGTTGATTATTATTCGTTTAGTTAATTGTTTTTTTTTTTTTAAAGGCACAGAAAAGTGCAGAAGACCTGTGCCGATACTGGTGACTCTATTTTTCTGAATACATTCGAATTTATGTCAATCAAGAGCCGCGGCAGCGAATCGAGACAAGTACATTTTCTCAATTTTTTTTAGACATTGTGTTTTTTTGGGGGATATATTAATATATAATTTGTCAAGAACGCTTTTTCACGACACGAACACGCGATTCACGACATCGCGCGCCTCCCCGCGCCTTCACTTCATATCTCTCTTCTCCGGATTTGGCCTCAGCAGGATTTGGAAATTAATACAAAATGCTATGCCAGTGATAACAAGTCGGATTTACATGTCAGCTATTCATATTCCAAAAGTTCCAAATGTTATGGTGTGTATGAGGCCTCCGCAGGATTTGGAATTCGTAAAAATATGCTATGCGAGTGATAAAAACTATGATACGACGAGTGTATGAGTGTTTATAGTCGAACGTCATGAATGTTAATAACGTCAAATCTGTTTTGTGTTGCAATTTTTACTTTCTTTTTAATCTAATATAAGGTGTAAATATTCATAGTATATTTCTCATTGAAAACTACTCAGTCATTGATAGTAGTTATTTTTTTAGTGAATGTGTATCACAAACCGCAATTCAGGCAATATAAATTTTTCAAAACAGACAGTTTCAGAAGTTTTATGCGAGTGACTAAAAACACCACAAAATCTTCTCTACACTAAATCTCTCGTTATTCACTGCTTATTTGCTGGTAATTCTACCTGTATCTATCATACCAAAGCATAATGACTTTTATATTAGCTTGCGGTCCAAAACTAACTTAAAATTTTTATTTATTTTTTTTTCAATATTTTAGGTAAAGTATCAGAAGCACTGAAGATTATGGATTGGATTTCAATACCAAAACCAGGATTTGAATGCAGAAGACACACAATAAATAAAATGCTATACGAGTGATAAAATAAAAAAAAACTATGATGCGATAAGTGTATGAGTGTTTATAGTCTAATATCAAGAGTGATGTTAAGCTCAAATGTGTTTGTCTAGTATTTTTACATTCTTTTTTTAAATTTTAACCTAACATATGGCGTGAATATTCATAGTATGTTCTCATTGAAAACTGCTCAAGATCATTGCAGTTCTTTTTTTTAGTGAATGTGTAGCACAATAACACAAGAAAGTAACATATTTGAGGCAATATAAACTTTTTACAACAGTTTCAGATATCTTATGTCAGTGATTGTTCGCTGCTCATTTGTTGGTAATACTATTTGTATGTATCACATTGAAGCATAATATCTTTTACATTAGCTTGCACAATAATAAATTAATAATACACAATAATAAATTAAATTTTCTTTTTTTTTTGGATTTAAGGTAAAGTGTCCGAAGCAGTGAAGATTTTGGATTGGATTTCAATACCAAAACCAGGATTTGAATGCAGAAGGCACACAAAAAATTTCATTTCAGTCCATAGATTTTTTCAAAAGTTATTGTGGTTTCGGACGGTACATACAGACGCCAGACACACAGACCGACAGACAGACAGAAATGAGTAAATGTGTTTTTTGGAATCTAGTACACTCAAAACATGTATTTCCATCAAAATCTGAGGGTCGAATTTTTTTTCGATTGCAATACTTTCTCTCTTACATACTTTGTATGTGATGAGAAAGTAAAAAATACCAACGTGATTCCGATCCAACCAAAACACAACACATGAGAAAACTTCCGCCTTTTCAACGTATCCACACAAATACAGACACCAAAAGAATCCCAGTTCAAAGTAAACACAACACACGAAAAAATCTTTCGCCTTTTACACGCCGATACATAAGAACAGACTGCAATACATTCCCAACAGTGATGCCAGACGCTACCTCGAAAAAGTACCTCACGCTTACCAAGCTTCCCCCACCTCGCGACGCTAGCCGGCGGGTGGGCGTGGTTTCGCGCACTCGGGCTACCGGGCCGGTGATATCACCCGCGCCCGCCCGTCCGAGTTAGTGACGTCACGCACAACCAAGCCGTCGAGCTAGTGAAGTAACGCGTGACGTCACTAATGTATTTCCGCGAATGTTATTAAGTGTATTTCCGTCTGTACATTTTAATTTATAATAAATTAAACGAAACGTAAACACATTATACGCAACAATCATTCGCCTCTTACACGTGTACACACAAAAACAGATAGAAAAATACTCAGGAATCTACAAAACGACAACAGTTTCCAACTTTTTAATAATTACCTTCAATTACGAGATCTTTTAGCGACTGTGAATTTGTTGGACCATCATCTAATTTTCGTTGATTTCGCAGACTTTTTTTTATCGTTTCTTCCAACGGCAATTTCGCGCGGGTCTCGTTTGAAAGCAGTCGGACTCTCTCGGCAAAGATTTGGCTTGGGTTGGTCGATATTTCGCGAGCCACGGTTTTCATTCGCGATACTGCTGCGATCGCATTAGTTGCTTCAGTATCTGCACCATGATTTTGTGGAGTAACCAGCTTTGGCTCCGTTTTCTCCAGCGTAGTAGTTAATACCGCATGGCACTATACAACAAACAAAATTCATGAACATTGAACTGAACATTCATTGAAAACAACGATATCGATTATAATTAAAAATTAGTTGACCAACATAAAAATGACTAAAAATGTTTACAATTTGTTCGAAACAAATCAGCATAAATTACACAAGCAGTAATATCTCAAAAGTATTTTTTTTTTTCAACAAATCTTTATTGTAGAACTTTCTCGATTTGCAAAACTTATTTTTTCAATAAGCTATCATTCCTTATATCATTACTTATATAGATTTTTTAATTCTCTCATTGCAATTGTATCGCGATAGAAATAATCGTACAAACTTCTGTCGTAAAGAAATCGATTAAATTACATAGCTTCAAATGTTTGCTGCTGCTCATGCTGTATTTAAATTGCAATGGATATTATTGAAATTTAATAACTTACATCTTTCGAGCTGTAGTAAGTGCACCTCCATCGAATCATCATCTTGCAAGGCTTGTGCACAGTGTACGCGTAACCATTCAAACATAATTTCTCTTTACCTTTGTTCGAAATAACGAGTTCCATTTTCGCACGTCTTACCGCGACAACGCGTGATTGCAGACTGATAACACGTACAAACATGCTTACTGGACACGTGGAACTCCTGTATTATTTTCATTATACCTAAACTGCCTAGGTTTGGAACAACCCATATATCTATACGCGCCAAGCTGCGTTTCCATACAAACACAAGCTCGAAGGTGCCGCGGACCACCAAATCGGCTGAGCTGCTATTTATTGGTATATTTATATACCAATGTTTTGGAACGAATTTCTCCTACGGGATTGCTGAATTCAACTCAATATAAAAGAATACTGTTTTACATGTACATTTCTAGCTATAAATGTTAGTCTGTGAATATTGAAGGGCCATCCCAATGTGATGAAATTCTTAAAACAATCTTGATTCAATCGCTTATGGTGCTGAGTATCTCCAATTTCGAACGTTGCTGAAACAATTATTTTTCGAAATATCTTGTTCACAAAATATTCGCAATTTCTGAAAAACATTAACGAATCGAAATGAAACAAAACATTCCTTTTGGCAGAAAAGAGATCGTGTGCAGCTGCCAATCACTATTGCTGTAGAGGTTAATGAGAATAACCAAGACTGATTAAATTTTTGAAACTAAAATAAATAGCCAGGAAACCACTCTTATCTTCTTAATACACGATTTTTATTTTTCGGGAGGTTTTTTTCCGGGGTTTTTTTCCCGGGGATTTTTTGCGGGTTTTTTTTTTGCGGGGCTTTTTTTCCGCCTACCGGTTAGGTACCTCGGAATTCAGATAGACAGTGGACTTCGGTATGTCGCACACGTCATCAAGGTAACTGAGAAGGCAGCAGCGACGGCAGCCAGCCTAGGAAAGCTAATGCCCAATATTGGAGGACCTAAAGAGGAGAAGAGAAGATTGCTTAACAGCGTCATTCACGCGCAGATCCTCTACGGCGCGGAAATATGGTCAGAGGCTGCGGACAAGGTCGGAGCGAAGCGAACGCTGGCGTCAGTACAACGGCGGAGTGCCCTTAGGGTAATATCAGGGTATAGAACGATATCGGAGGGAGCAGCCCTTGTCCTGGCGAGCACACCTCCAATCGATTTGCTGATTCGCGAGAAGCGGGAGATCTATGACGAACTTAGCCAATACGACGGAAAGCAAGAAAAGGAGCAGGCCAAAGACGGGGCCAAGGAAAGAGCACGCCAGAGGCTGATGGAGAGGTGGCAGGCCCAGTGGGACTCTGACATATCGGGGCGATGGACGCACCGGCTAATCCCCAACATAGGGCTTTGGTACGGCCGCAACCATGGGCGAATGGGTTACTATTTCACCCAGGCATAGGTCACGGCTCCTTCAATGCGTACTTGGAGAGGTTTAAGAAAAGACATGATGCAGAGTGCCTTCTGTGCGGCCAAAACCCTGATGATGCTAAGGACACCGTTTTCCAGTGCCCAGCAACCGAAAGCGATAGGACTGAAATAAGGGAGAAACTTGGCGGGACACCATTGATGGAGAACAACCTGACTGAAGTAATGCTGAGAAACGAAAGAGACTGGGAGATAGTGAAAGCATTCATCACGGGCCTAATGAAGAAAAAAGAAGAAGCTGAGAGAGCGTGGAAAGCGCGTCCTATAGCAAAGGAAGAGGGCGAGGAAAGACGATACCCCTAACCTCGCGAGGAAGAGAAACGACTGTTTCGACCAAAGCAGGGAGCTCGAAACGAGCGGAAAACACACTCTATGGAAGTAATGCTAACGCGGTGCCAATAGAGTGTGGGGAGCGGGCGGCGGGGTTTTAGTCGGTAAAAATCCGACACTATCCACAACACCTGGATGTCTTTAGAAGATTTCCTCGTCGCCCTGAAATACGAAAAAAAGAAACACAGACACAGACACAGACACAGACACAGACACAGACACAGACACAGACACAGACACAGACACAGACACAGAC